>NHOP01000635.1:0-13794 GCA_018697155.1 Pyramimonas parkeae | reverse complement strand
TGAATAGGCACCTAACTACAGCAAAATGTGTACCTCAAAGAGCCAACAGCAGATGAGCTTGATGCACGGATACACTTTTCTTGAGTGTCCCAACATTGTAAGGTGTCTCCTGTTTGCAATACCAGAACATTGGTGGAAGCTCTTTCACCCTGATTGGCATCAAGGAATAGCATTTGTACAAACTCTCCCACTCTTCTGGCAACTACACGAACCACACCGTTGAATTTAGCAGCCAACTTTTAGTAAACGTTTGAATGTGCACCTGCTCCACTTTGATCTCAAACGTACACCAGACACTCCACGCACCAGTCTCGCCGACTTGTTCTATTTTTGGAAAGCTCTGTTGCGCTGACAGCTGGCAGCTTGGCGATGGCATAGGTGGCGTGGCACTTCCATCTGAACCTGCAGGGCAGGCGATACCACGCCCTCCCTGGAACGTATCTCATCGACCTGCCCCACGTAAGGTCCCGCGACCGGAGGCAGACGTTTGGAAGCTTGAGGCGGCCGCAGCACACTCTGCGTGTGCGCGCACTCTACCAGCGCCACTGCAGGCAGCTCATTCTAACCAGCCCCACCCTCAGCCTGGGTGAGGGCAGCTCTTTGAAAGATGTCGTATTTATCTGTCTGTACGACATACCTGCTTGATTGCGACAAGACCAGTACTCGGAGCAAGATGATGTTGAAGGCATGAATTATCTGAATGTCTGTTCCTATCTTAGTTTGAAGAGGGTTGTTGTCGCCTTTAGATTGCAGTTTCGACGCTCAGTGTGGGATAGGTATGTCTTGTCTTGTGATGTATCCTTGCTGGTGGAATGAGTTTGGCTAGTGAGTATGGTTCTATCATCGAATCACTGAATACCAGGGACTTGACAGCGTCAAGAATATTGCTTTGGTATCAAGGTCGGATTGGCATAATGTATCAACTTCATTCAGCCTACCATTCACCATCCGTCATGTTTTCTCGCAGGTCACACCACCAAGCAAGTGACCATTTTAGCTGTGGGAAGATATGGGTGTGTGTCTTACATTAATGATACACAGAGGGACAAGGCTTGGAGGAGAACGAGCAGCATGTGAACTGGAGTCGGCCAGCAAACATGCGAAGTCTTTTGCCCTTGCAAGGACTTTCATATTCTACCCTGACTGGGGAGCCAGCCAACACTGCTGCAGGTTCGTTAATGGGAAGCATCCTGTACTTTGTGTGCATGTAGGAGAGAGGGTAACAAGTACATTTTGGTTTTAGTGTCAATTCAACTGACCACTGAATATTGGCTACTGCAAGTGTTTTAGTGTACACGAACGAATCGGCTCATATTTGTTTGAGAAAGGCATCTTTCTCCATCTAATTCTATTTGAACACCCGTTTCATTGGTGACTGCCGCCCTGGCCGTGACACGAAGGCTGGGTGGTGTTGAGACCTCAAAATACTCTGGAGCTATCAATGAGAGCCAGATTTTGCCGCTTGCAAAGGTCTGGAATCTCTCCATCAGCCAACCACAAACCTGCTTCTTTGTCTTTTGGTGTTTCTAGGGTTTGCTCATCAAGATGCAAGACTGACACCGCAGCACGGTAACATCAACCCCCCCATGGGCTACGGACGCAGATCGCCTTCAGCTCGCTTGGTCCGCTCCTATACATGCTTGCAACCATTTCGATGAAGACCAGCACTTTGAGACCCCTCCGAACACGCGCCCGCCCGGTACCAGATGGCAAGCTGCAGGTACGGCACTCACAACACCGTTCACAACCCCTCAAAATCTCTGTAGCCGCATGGTTCATGTCCCGTGCACAGTCCCTGTCGATATCCCTGCCTCAACACACTCTGGCTCGTTTCATGGTTGTTTTTGTATTCATTGATGGTCCAAGTCGTTTGATGCGAACATCTCCATGCATCTGCCTGTGTAGAAGTGTCATCACGCAGCAATGCTCTTGTCAACCTCCTCAATTCTGGTGTTAAGGAGTCTTCTCAAGAGGCGAAAGAACAGCGAGGAGCAAGGGAAAAGACTCTTGATTTTGCGCGTAGTCTGCACTTACAACATCAATGCATGTGGTCTGACACACATGAGCAGCGCATGTGAACGAATTGGATGCGCTTCCATTGATTTGCTCTAGAGTCGAACAGTTGTTAAGCTGCACAGCCAGCGTAGCATGTGGCTGAGTACGACGCGTGCGCATTTGAGCCAATAACATTAGTCAGTGCCACCATTGCTACTGGCGCTTGGTACCGGGCAGGATAGATGCACAATGTATGGAATACAACCCCAACCCGAAAGCCACGTTCAATGACGCAACAAACCGTCATCGATTCAATTCCACGAAAAGCAGGTCAATATTCATTGGGGTAAGGACTCCAGCTACGCTACACTACTCACCTACAAGTGCATCCTGGGCAACATGCAGGAAGGTGGCTGCTGGAAGGCATGGGGCTGGTGAGCTTGCAAGATGCAGAATCACGGGGCAAGGTCAGCGGCGTTAACGGCGAGTATAGTTCGCAGATCATTTCGAAGCCTTGGAGGGGGGAAGGTTGGGCGCTTGTAGGCAAGCAAGGGATCAGCAACTGCGCGGTGTGCAGCATGTACACGGACGCCCCCTCACTTGTCTCCAGCCTCCAGGTCCAGCAAGCTGAGGGAGGCGGCGAGGGCGACGTGCAAAGCACCTTCCTTTGTATTCAGATACCGCGGGTGCGAACATTATCACGGACATGACGGATTCTTGTCTTTGAATGAGGGTGGGTTTATTTCGTAGGAGAAGTTTTAGATGTGCTTTGATCGGTTGGAGGAATTTCGTTGAACAGCTCGATTTGCCTGTCTTCGGTGTTGACCTAACGTTTGTAGGGTAACAAAGTTCATTGTGTACCATGGAGCGCGGCCCAGTCGGCGATGCGGCTGCTTGTGCTGCAGGAGTCCCATGATCAAGATCCGACAATGGGGGTGTATGCCTTGGTCAATCATCTGTAAACTTGTCACTCTTTGCAGAGTCATCTCCAACGTGCGTGTGGTCATTGCTCCTTGCCATATGCAATCACCATCATGTCTGGTGGCTCATGATTTGGCTTCTGGTTTTGTAGACGCATGGATCATGCACATCCTTGTGCTGTTGATGTTGTTGGCTGATGTGTTGTAATATCCAGAATCCGGCGTATCCTGCAAAAGCACAAGTCTTGAGACTCCACAACCCTAAAATTTTGACTGCTGTTGCAGAGTTCAGGAATGTTTGAGTCGCACAGGTAGATATTTTGGATAAGTTTGACCAACGGATGTAAAAGAAAGGTTTGCCAACATCAAGTTCCTGATATCCACAGCTCAACAGCGCCTGCAACAATTCATCATACACATTACATATTTTTCAGCTACTTGAATCAACGGCATCATGGATATTTGTTCGGTGACTGGTAGGATCAATTTTCGAGGATAGGCGATTGGTATGATCACTTGCCAGTCGGAGACGATCCTCCGAGACAGCAAGGCCTTTGATCAGTTGTCCGACGAGGCGGTACCAGGGTTTCAACTCAGGCGAGCTGCTTATGAAGCCGATGCACTACCATCTAGCCCACTGACGTGGTGACAGAACATTTTGCTCTTTTCTTGCACAGGAGGCCCAAAACTTAGGAACACTTGAGACTCGCATCAAGTTCGGGCAACGCCTCCACTTGTTGTACCTGTTATGGCGCTATCCATATCCTCAAGGGCCACAGTTTTGAACATGTGTATGATGATGTGGGTGCACATCACTCCAACCCTCCATAATTGTGCAGTCATTGGTCTGGTCAGAGGCGAACAGACCGCTTGTTGAGCCTTCCTCGGCGCAGGATCGTACATTGTCATTTCGTTTTGTTTACAGTCTTTGTAATGAACGCTGGGGAACATCTCCATGTTCGGTGGCTGAATTATGAGGACGGCATGTTATTGCACAGGAGGTCCTGCATTTAGGCCCGTCACTGGCCAATGATTTGCCGAACGCCCGTGCTGACTGGCGAGTCACTTCGATTTGCAAGTGCTCATACCAATCGCAAAAATCATCACCACGATGTGTGTCGATTGCAAAATGATTGTTTGTCCTTGTTTCCCAATGGTCATTTTTTCACTCCTCTCTCCTCTGAATAGCCCCTTTGCTTTTTCTTGGTCCATTGCTCGCCCATGTGCTTGTTGCTTTGGAAATCCCAGGGGACTTATGCTCCTGGGGCCACGCTAGCTGCCGGTCTTGCGGTGGGAGGGGTGGCGGCGTGGAGCATGTGGATGGACGCCACGAGCAAGACACGCGCGCACATCTCCCGCCCCCTGCAGCACGCCATGTTGCAGTTCTCCCTTCGCTTTCCCCAAGACACGCACTTTGGGCTGGGAGGCACTCTGCCAGGTGAGTGAGCACACATGTCTATTTTTGTTCCTACACAGGCGCACGTACGTAGAGCAGGTACAGGCTCGGCCACAAGTCCCAGTGGGAAGAGATAACCGCGCGCGGCTCAGACGATCCCGTGCGCACCCGCACCCCATGCTAGGACCCAACCTTTGGACTGGCTTGTGGATGGGAAGCTGTGCAGAAACAAGACAATCATGCAGGTGAAGATCGTAGAGCCCGCTCCTGCCACGAAAAGTCTCTATGCCAAGCATTGGATAAAACAGGCATGCAGATTGTATGGTGGCTGGCAAGTTTGATTGGTTGCGCATCCTGCAGTTAGTTGCCGGCGTTGATGACAATATGTTACATGGCCTACGTAGCCGGCTGGTAGGGTGGTTGCCGATTCTCAGTAGGTTCATATCCAGGTCAAGCATGGGTAGGTTTCTGCCTAGCCAGTTGATTTCTCTAAGGCCACGCTGGCTGGTGGCCCACCTTTGATTTGCGAGCAATCATATCGATCACCTCAACAATTGCAACGACGTTCAGAGATTCAAAAGCTGTTGTAACCGCGCACAACGCAATGTCGCAGCACAAGCGCCGCGTGAGACAGTTGAAGGCGTTCGGATCCCAGTGAATGCGTTCTCAGTTTTGAAGATCACATGTCCTCTGTGGCAAGGGGCAATGCAGCACTTTCATTGCGATTTAGGCTGCTGTTTGTCTCCAATCTTGTGTTGGATGCTTGAGTGATTGTACAAAAAAGATGTACTTCAGACACACCTCCCATCATTTTCTTAAGCTACAACGCAAAACCAAAGAACGTGGAGTCTATCCAGATGGCATTCGAGACTTTTTGGCAGCGTTACACGTACGATTGATGTTTTTCAACAGTGAGGCAGCTTCTGTTTCACACTGAATATTTCGTACAATGTGTGAGACGAGTGGTTTGAGATGTTCTTTGTCCAGGAATGCACTGCAGGCAGGCTCTACGGGTGCGGCTCGGTTGGCGCACCACTGGTAGGGGGCGCGTGCAAATTAGTATTCCGTGCACGCATCCCTCCGTGGTGCGCACTTGCCCATCCCCAGATAATGCCGTGTTCTGGGGCTAGACTCTCTTCTCTCTCTGGGCATGGGAACTATGTCTACAGAACCAGCTAGATAACTCCAAAAAGTCTTGTAGAAAACCTTGCACTTTCAAACTCGACACCTTAAACCTCAAACTTTTTGTCGTCAAGGAAATCTGTACTGTTGTAGATAATGTACTCGGTGGAAGGGATGGAATTGTCAAAGAATATTGCCGAACTACTGATCACTGTGGTCGGGGCTTCAAGAATGCTTGTTTGTGAACTCGTTGAATTGCGTGTGCTACGTTAATTAAAATTGTATCGCAGCAGTTTCATTGGATATAAGTGTCCATCACATCCATTGTGGTCCTACTGACGCGCGGTCAGGCGCGCTCTTCACCTGGGATTGCTGGCGCTGCTCCCGATTGCAGTCAAGTTCTGCATGAAAGGGCAAGTGCTTTTGTGTTGTCTCCTCATTGTCCTTCCAGATGTGTTTTCATGTTAGTCTGCACTGAAGTATGATCCAAGGCAGAGCAGGGTCGAACCGCCCATCCCCCACCCGCGTTTCTGCATGCAGAGGGACATCCCAGCCCGCAAGCAAGAGTCCAAAAGCTGGATGTTTGTTCGCGGGCAATGGCACAACTTGCAGCTGGAGGTTCAAATGCACGACCAGGATCCTTCTCAGTCTGTAGGAGCCGATCAAGCCCAAGGACCTGTGGGTACGCGCCAGACACATGAATGCCTGAGTGGCATAGGTGTATGTGAAATGTGGGAAGCGGCTTACATTGCAAGCTCGCTGCTTGGTCGCTTGTTGCTGTAGCGAGTCAGCTGTGGGTTGCGCAGAACTCCGGATGAAGGTTGCTTTTTCATGAAAAGTGTCATCGAGCTTGCAGATGATATCTGTGATGCATGCATATTGCTTTCGGATGATTTCTGCCCTGCGCCTGGGCATCTGGGTAGAATTGAATACGGGTACAGGCTAACCAATCAAGGACATGATCGCTGAATGTCTGGCACTTTTTTGTAACAACCATTCGTCATAATCGGCGTGCAACAATTGCCCTTTGCGCACCATACTCGTGAGGTGTATGCTGGGAATACTATCAATGGTGGGTATTCTGGCAAAGCTTCATTGTATAGTTTGTACACTTTCTGCTCAGATGTTTCGCTCATCTTTGAACTGACCCTCAGATGTGAAATCCAACCACAAGGACAAGTTTCTACCCCCCACCTCTCTAGCTGTTTTGTGTTGTGCAAACTTCTGCAGTCTCCTTTACAAGAGAAGCCCCCTTTTTCATGCTCCAGCGTGGCCGTCGCCGGAGTGGACATGTGACTTGTGGATGTCTGCATGGCAGGTGCCCTCCACCCGGCGCACGGCTGGGTGCAGGTGCGCGCCTGGTGCGACGCTGTCCTTGTGCACCACTCTCTCTCCCCTTGTGATCGAGGCTCTCGAGCCCTAGGCCTCTGTGGACCACTTCTCTCCTGCTTTTACGGCGGAGCCAATCCCGCGTGCGCCGCCCCCCAGCACTCGCAAGTCCACCTCGCAAACTTCCGTGTATTTTTCCCGGACAAAGACGCCCTGGTGAGGGTCACGGCTTCGTGCACAGCAACTTGTGTTGTCAATAGTGGATGTGTATATAGTTTGGAAGGGTTTCAATAAAAAAAACTGCGCTTCGCGTACGAAGACGTTTGTGTTTTTCGGTATACTGTAGACAACAGAGGTTTATGGCACGAGCGTGGTGTATTAGCATGCCGGATTGGGATGCAAAGATTATCCTTCTGAATATTGAAGCTGTTCAGTTGTTACAGCAAAGCTGTCTAGAAGTGCTGTTTGATGCACACGTCCTGAAAATAGCCGGCTTCGATGCCAGACTGACGGATGATATTCAACAGAAAAGTCTGCTAGGATTCTCACTATGCTTTTTTCATTATTGATGTGCATACCTTGAAGGCTAAATCTTGTGCAGCTTTATAATCTAGCGTGCGACTCAGATGAAACCTTTTGTGTATATATTCTCCCTTTTGAATGAAGGAGGAGCTTATCTTGTTCGCTGTGCGTAGTCAACCTCATATTGTATGGTCCAGGAGGATGTAGACTCAACCCGAAGCTCCGTCTTGTGTTGTATGGGCTCCACAGACCAGTACCAACATTTGTGAAGGCAACAATGCATCGACGCCTTCTTTTCCAGTACCACAATCCACTCCTGGCGCCAGTGCCGCAGTTGTGCCAGTTGCACGGGGTGCACCCACTGGGGCAATGTACGACTTGGGCATGACCTCTAGGGGACTCAAGAGCATGAAAGGCGTGCTTCCGCGGCTGGTGTGCTGTGCTAGCCCAGGGTGGTGCGGTATGTCACAAGGAATCTTCTGCAGAAACGATGTATTTCTGACTGCTGGTGCCTTGCATCGGAAGGCGGCGAATTGCATGTCCATGACTCTGTGCTCCAAGCGGTATGCCAGAGCTGGCTCTTCTTTAGTCCACCACAACAACAGCACCAACACGGTGAAAGTAGGAAACCAAACATAGTGGTTATTTCGACCAATGGAAACCGTTATAGCAAATACCCCCCGAATGTGCGTTGTATGCATTACAGTTGGTCGCTGTACATGCCGGCTGAGCAGCCTTAGTGGATTTTGCTATTACTTTATCGGAGGCCACACTCAGAGCATGGTTTCCTCTGGAGTTTTGAATTCAACCAGCTGGAGCGTGGACAATGCATATCCTTGTCCTTAGTTTTTGCAGCGACGGTCAATACTTCTCAACGTCTTGAGCTAAAACCCTGGTGCGGGACCGGTCAACCCTGGCTGATGTTTTGTCACCAGTCATGCTAACTGGCGATGCATTAAATGATGATTGTTGCGTCCACACCAAGCGGCCAATCGACTACCACCAAATCACTAACTGTTTCGAAAAAAATATTTCCTTTGCATGCCTCTGTTTCGAACGAGGGAATGTGCTCAGGACGTCCTTGGCTCCGATGCAGGGGAGCAATACCTTTGCAATCTGCTGCGCTCCGCAAAAGCCCCCAACGGATCGCGCGTGCACGCAGCGCACGCGCCACATCCCACCATGACGTTTGCCGAGTTCCCCGACCTGCTTACCAAGGAAGACGGCGGAGACTCCACCCTCGAGTCCCGGGCTGGGAAGGCGTACGCGCTGCGGGCAGAGCTGCAGCACGTGGGGCTAGGAGGAGTGTATGCCGAGACGAGCCAGGTGAGCACAAGCTGATGCAGCGCAGTTGAGTGTGTCGCAGGGCTGTTGTGGTATCCGATGGGAACCCGGCCGGATGTACATCTCAGTGAATGCTTGAAGGTCGGCAAACTCGCAAGAGCCGGATATCATGATGATTTTTCGGGCGATTGATGTGATCATTGACTGATCGAGGACAATTCAGCAGCCAGCATGGCCTCTGATGGATTGGAAGCCGAGGTGGAGGCCTCGCACCTTGGGAACCAAACTTGATATCTTGTATGCATGTTGTGTCAACACGCGTGCATGCAAACATTGGTCCAAGGCTGTGTGCATGCATGTGAATTGACAACCCAGCGCAAGCTATCTAGTTTCAGGTGCCCACTAGGTCCATCGACCCTGGACAAGCCTTGGTTTTCTCGATATTGAACCATGGGCTATGTTCTTGGAGTGGGTGGTTTCTGACAGGACCGATAGTTCAGCAATAATCTCCCGGTATTCTCTATAGTGTCACAACGCTGTGAATACCAAATTTATCAGCGTTACATCTTCAAGCGTGCCTTGTGCGCGTTTTCCTTTCAGCTGTGCGAATGAAACAACGCGCAAGCTTGTGCTTACACAACGAATGCAGGATGAACATGTTGTCAATCATTGAGCGAAGACAAGTGACACTCGCTGGTACTCGCGGTTGCTGTGCATTCTGACGCCAGATGTTCATCAAGACATGGGCCGACGTAGTGGTGGAGCTGTTGCACGGCGAGGCGTCCATAACAGTAGTAGTGCTGCGACGCTACCTGCCTCACCTCCTGCAGATTCTCGTCTCTTTGACCTCACGAGCCAGCTCCAGCGGCGCTTGTGAGCTGAGTCGACAAGAGGTGCAAAATGGACGCGCGCATGCACTCTGCTCGGCCACGTAGAGTTACAACAGCACCAACTCCTTGTGATACAAGTTTCATAAAAGCATGTTTAGAGGTTTATGCAATGACGTACTCGGTGATGTAGCAACGTTCGTCAAACGTGCATCGTAGTTTTTTGAGATTGATAAAGGATCAGAGACAAGCTTGACATTCAAATCACTGACAGATCGGCTTGTCCCAAGACACAGATGGGTGATCTACAACAGCCGAGCGATGACCGTTGTGTTGTGACCTCTGTATTCCTCAAGCAGGAGCTAGTGAGAGGATGCATATATCGACCAGTAGATGCCTTCGCTGCAGTACGTGCACCTAACATCAAGGCAGAGGCGTTCACCTGCAAAACGGACGAACTTATTGGGTTGGTGCACACCAACAAGGCTTTTCTTGTTATGTGCACGTGGTACCCGAATAAAGGCGAAACAGATGCCTTTAGTCACCAGTTCACACTTGGGGAGAGGGATCCCTACGAATGTTCATCTTGGTTTGCCGGTTTGTAAAACAAACAGACCCAGCTATTCCATGAAATATTCCCTGTGGCCTCTAAAGTCCTTTTGATGGGTGTTTGCCATATTTTCTGAGAAATTGTGCCTTTGAATGCCTTTAATCTGCCTTCAAACTTTCGTTCCAATGCCAACAATTGCGTGGATTCTTGTATGCTTCTCGATAAAGCCTGACTTGCTGCTGTTTTGGGAATTTCGTCACTATGGACTTCAGGTATTTGATAGACATTGAAGCCCGAGTACAGACACTCATTCAAAGATACGGTCACCGGTTGCACATTGTTGAGGTTCAACTTGAAGAGCTACAAACAGCGAGTGGAGTTGAGAGCTTCCTGACGAAGATCGGTTTGTGGTGCGAGCTTTGCACATCTAGTCAACACTTCACAGACCACAAACTTGTTTGTCCAGCAAGCTGAGGCCTGATCAATAGTTCACACTGGAATGCAATAGGTTTGCTGTTGCTTGTTCAAACCACAACAATGTAGTCTTCCCTGCATGTTGGTATGTGCTTCCACGACATAGGTTTTGCACTTAAATAGTGAAAGGATACGCGACTGATTCTTGCTGTTTGTGTGCATTTGGTTCGAGGATGTGTAGGCCCACGGAAGACACGCGGGATCAGGTAGGTAGAGTCCCTGAGGATGAGACGGTTCACCAAGGGCTGCGCCCAACACTGGCTGAGGCCGAGGAGGCAGTACATGTCTACTTGTCCAAGTGCCGCGATGCTAGAATAGAGCTTCCTGCCCTACCACACATGAGGTCCAGCTCGTCTACCTACAGCCAGTGATCGGAGATTAATCGATACGTTAGTGTCTTCATACTTGCAAGAGTTTGCTCAGTATCCACAATATATCGACGTACGCCGCTCCTAAGCATAAAAAGATTTATCGCTCGGTTTCGTATTCGCTGCTATTGAAGACATCTGGGGGCGATCATCCTATCCGCAATGATGCGACGAGACATTTGATGATGATGGGACTGGAACGATGCGTGCGACGTTTGCATTTGCTGCAGAGTTAGGTGATGCAAGTGATCATATCACCCACCGCCGAAACAACTACCCTTAACACCAACGTTTATTCAAAATGACTGCTTCGTCTTGAGGTGTCTACAGTGTCTGGCGGCTGGCCCACGTGTTGGGTACGCATTCCACGTGTTGAGATCGGATCTACACAAGTTGGATCGATATCTTTGGATGGATGCAGGGGTTGAGATCGCCCTTATGGCGAAAGATGCCTTGCGCGGACGGAATGTTGAACATCATTTTTTTGCGTGCAACGATTGGTTGGATTGGCCATCAACATCGATTTCCCCTGGAATGCGCGAATTGCAATGCATGCAACGAAGTTTCTTCCCTGCAATAGCAAATCGTGGGGTCAGACGGTACCAAATATCCATGAAAAGTTCATCGATTCTCGAATTTCACAAATCGTGCAGTGTTGTTACACACGGGTCATTCCCGAAAAGCTTTTACGTGCATCCAGTCAAGGTACATCGTGTAGCGTCCTACACATGGGAAAAAATCCAATCGATTCGGCGATGCGGTGAGTAAAGAAATCTCTCATCCACACTCCACTTGTCGCGAAACTCGAAAGTACGCATTGGGATTGCGACCTGAGGAGAGAACACTGGATGAGGATTATCCATTAAGATTGTGATGTGGGGAAAATCCTGTTTGAATATGCCTCGCCTGTTCCCAGGTGGAAGCAGCGCTCGTGGCTGGGGAGGGGAGGGTGCCCTCACGGAACCAACCCCTAAATGCGGGGGTCCACTTTATCATCTGGGAATGAACGAAATGGGTCAAATGTGAAATTCCGCAGGCCTCTGGATGGATGTGCGCGACTGATGGGCTATGTCGCCTGGGTGTACATTTTCTGGTGTGAATAGGTCCCGCATTGGAACAATGGGAAGGGGCATCCCTGGCTGGGGTGAGACCCCGAACCAAACCCTTTAGAGGGGCTTCACTGAACATAATAACGATTGAACCGACAGTTTTCATGGTGGTGGTTGATGCGATTGGGATCACTCGCGAATCGACGATGACCCGCCAGCCAGCATGGTTTTGAAAAATCATCGGCCTTGGCAGTACCTACTTATTTCGAGGTTCGAACTGCGGATTCCCGAGTTGGTCGCTGTCGCCCGATCATCTATCACCAGACAGGCTTCACAACAATTTTTCTAATCAATTTATCTTGTGTATAGTATATACACATATTTATGTTTGAAAATACTTCACACAAATAGTCATAGCAATATTGTTAATGATGATATCGTTATTAAAATGTATGATACTAATGAATACGATCACAATTTTCTTCATTAGTATGCATGATGCATGATACTTGTGAAGACAAATAATGTTTGTTGTTCTCCTCATTAGTATCATACATCATGATTATCATAATAATACAAAATTCGTGATTTGTCATCATCATTATTACTCGCAAACATCGAGGACAAATATTGCCGCCACCAGAGCTCACGTAACTCACGCGCGCGTACCGGGACTCACAATCCACGCAGCTTCCGTGGTCCCCGCGTGTGAAACCGACCTCCTGACCATTGCCAAAGGACGTTCCACTCACAAGGTACGGTATCAACCAATGAAAAAAAATCCTAGGAACTTGTTGCGTTTCTCTGAGGTGCGACAGACCTTGGGTGTGTTCTCCTGTGTTCAAATCATGCGTTGTCGATTCTCAACTCAGGGCTGTCGTTTACCCGTTGCGCTTCTTCGACATGGAGAGGTACGTCTTGCAACCGCATTCTGGCTTTCATTTTGATTAGGATAACGTAGCGCGGTATGAAGCTTGTTTTTGCGCAGTATCATCTCGCATTCGAAAAGTTTCAAAATGTTTGCGTACACACCTCGAGTCTGAGCTCTCTGGAAGCTCGACTGAAACACCAGTCAGGACACGGGCGGCGGGCGATGAACGATCCTTCTGCCCTTGCTGTAGAAAATCAAAATTGTCAGCAAGACAATCTTTTTTGTGCGCTTTCGTTCGGGCAATCGTGTAGCTATTTTTATCACGCCTGCTTGTCATCCATTATCTCAATAACAGTTGCGAGTATTGAATTCGCACCTGTCCTTTGGAGGAGACTGCGCCTGCAATGTATTCCTGCACCCCTCAATAGTGCAAATGATGTGTGTATAGTTGAAGCTAGCTCTTCATGTTGCTTGTGAAAATTTCAAGAGCAAATGCTGTATATGGAATATTCGCCGCGTCGAGTTTCACAAACAAATGAGCGTTGCTCGAGTGTACGAAGAAGAAGCACCCTGAAAATGGATTTATGTACCCCGGTCCGCTGTATTAGTTCCAATGCAATCCTTGGGCTGGCTGAATTTTTTCCTTGTCTGGCACATTTGATGCGCAACTGTGAACTCAGATTTCCTGTTCCGTCACTCTCGCGACGCTGTCCAAATCAGTTTCGCGACTCGGGTGTTTGCGACCCTCTGGAATCTCAGTATGGAATGTACATGTCATGCGCATATTACTCAAAAAAACTTTGGTGACATCATTTGAACCTCTGAAGGTAACGTATTGATGATTTACGAGTTCAGTTTTTTTTTCTGGTAGTTAGGGCTTTCAGAGCTAGCTGGTTAACAGATTGGGTGGGAGATGCGAATGGTTTGTAAAGGGAACAGTTTTGGCATACATATTGTGATGATTATACTAATGATGTGCTTTCAACAACCTACAATACCACCTAGTTTTCTGCGCGAATGATGTTTTGAAAAATTCGCATATATATATAGATGGTAAGATACGTTCTCCTTGGACAACGCAATCTGT
>NHOP01000634.1:0-13794 GCA_018697155.1 Pyramimonas parkeae | reverse complement strand
CCCATAGAACACATCACATGTTGGCACTCGATGGGTGGGGAGCCGTGGGCTCAGAGCTTCAGCCCGTACTCCACAATGCCAAACCACCGCACTAAAAATGGAAATGTACCGAGGCCGGTCCGTGTGATATCCGCGATATGCAAGGATATCATATCGGCAACAGGGTTCAACACTGATTGCAAACTGATTGCAAAAGTGATGTTGCTTTGAAAACTTGCAACCATGCCCCTTGGTGATCAACAAGGCTGAAGCGCATCATCATGTTGTGACCAGATAGAATACCACAAACTTTGGTATTCTAACCAATTAATCAGAGTGACAATGTCCTTCTGGATCCGCGCACCTTGGCTTTCGGGTCAGCTTGAGTCTCCTCTTCCGTGAGCTCCGCGGTTTGGGAGCACACTGTGCGCATGCTCAAGAGAGTTCTGTTTTGGTCGTTTTTGTAGCTTTCCAAGGATTCTGTGGACTCGGAGCTCTTGAGCTTCGTAACCTGCCCCATAATCCAAAAACAATAGGTGTCAACAAGTATACGTTCACATTTCATGTACCGACCCCTGCGTATTCATCAACCTCGCAATGGGATGTGCTCCTGACTCAAAAGGGCGAAGAACCAAGTCAAATGAATTGCATTCTAAGGTGTACAAGATTACCTATCAAACCAGTGTATCGGGTTCAATCACGTATCCTTGAGTCTAAGGAGACATCTCGTCGTCTCCATCAGAATAGCCTGTTGATCCGTCGAAATCCCAAGAAAACACTCATCGGGTACCTCATATGCAGCCGGATACCAGTTCCTTACTTTTATGCACATGCATTTGAAGGCAAGCAAACACAGTCACATTAAGGCCATGCTCCAATCGACGCAAGATCCCGATGTGGACAAGGGGGAATCCCACATTCTTTTTCCCTTGGAATCCCTTTAGAATCAAAACAAGGGTTGTTATTTTGTAATTGATCAGGGACATGGCTTTTGGCCACACTGGAAAGTGACTTTCGTGTCCCACACTGTGCGTTCTGGTAGCTGAGTGGCATGGAACTTGACTCCGTTTACCAGATCAGATCTCGAATCATAATGGACGCATTAGCCAAAAGCGTCTCTTTGCGGTGGCTGGTATAGAGGTGAATTGCTTGGGAAGACAGGATAGAGTTGTCCTTGACCAGTGTGTCTGCGTCGTTTTTCTTGGAATCATGTCCCTTCGTTCAGCCAAGTGGTTTGATAGTTGGTCCTATTCCGAGAGAAGAAGGTTTGAATCCCACTGGTCATACTATCGATGCCTCACAGCACATATTCGCTCAAGTTGCAATACATCCACAACTGCAAACATCGACGGATGTGGTTATTCCACAACACACACATGCTGCACGCTCTCAGCCTGTTGAAATCCCGAAGCGAGAACTAGCGTATACGCCACGGCTTAGCTGGTGAGCCCTAGAAGATCTGATGGTAGATCATCCCCGAAAGTGTTCTTTATCCCGAACTCTGCACAAGCCAAGGTATACATTCACCTATCGGTTCCAAAAACAACAACAAGAATTGTCGCATCTGGGGTTTCATCCCAGCACCTCCCGCCTCTTCCCCATGAACTCACCTCGTTCAGAGACAGCCTCACGGCCAGCTCCCGCGGCAGTGTGGACGCGGGCAGGGCCAGATCGGCAGCGTGGGAGATGACGACAGACACCAAGCGCGACGATCGAAAATTGGGAACCGAGCTGGTCAAGGATGGCACTGACTCCAGTTGAGTGTGCTTCAACGTGAACACGCCGTCTTGCTGCACGGGGGATACCCTGGGCGCCGCTCGTAGTAGGACCCGCTCAGAGTCCTGGTTGGGTATCGGGAAACAGGGGGGAAGAACATAAGGGAAGAAGATTAAGGGAAGGGGTTCATGGGGTTCAGGGAGGAAGGTACTTGCCCACGATGCGGCACTTACGGCCATAGATGAGAGAAGGATAGAGAAACGGCCCAAGAGGCTTGAAAATGTTTCACAACCATTTCTTACCGCGCAATCACAAAGATCTGTTGGAGTTGGTGTAATGCGTATGTTGGCTGGAATATGAACCACATCTGATGGGCAGGCGGCGATGACAACCAAGCGAAATTTTGAATTCGAAAAACACATCCTGCAAGCTACGACATCAGGGCTTGCCAGGAAAACCATTCCAACGTCATCAGTACTGGTTGTCAGACTGAAGCTCTCGCCACGAATGTGTGATGTGCACGTGATACAGCAAGAACTAAGCAAGTATTTGAAAGCCTGAAGTTCCGAAAGGTTCCGAGTCTTATCACAACTGCGTGTTTTGTCGATCCGGGGCAATGGGCAACGACATCAACACAGGCATTCTAGGAAATTCAACGGAAGCCAGAGCATCAATGAAAATGCTTCGTTATAGACTCATGATGACAAACAAAGTGCTCCAGGCTGTCACCTGCTGCAGGTAGATGGTTTGCCCCAAACCATTCTTCACGTCCACAGACTCCTGACTTCCAGGGCTCAGGCCCTTGAGAGCGTTCACTCGCCCAGAATTTGCAACATGAATGGCCTTCACAAAGTCCAGAGTATGCACCAATCGCAGGTCCCCGTCGCCTTTGACCTTCACGTGAGTACCTGAATGAAATTTCCCTTTTCCATTCTAGTTCACAATCTGGTGTGGAGACGCATTGCGCTGTACAAGATGAAGTTGCCAAGGCAAACAGAAAATTGAGACGACGATCATGCTTTAATACTCTCTAAACGCACTACAAACAGCACTGTGCCATGCCATCAGACAAACCGAGCCCGGAGTAAACTTAGAGCGTACGTCCAAAACACAATGAAAATGAAAGTTCATAAAAAGCATAGACTCCCGAAGATGACATTGGTTCGCGATGAACCAGGCACACCGTCCCCTCCCATCAAACATAGTGACATCCATATCAGACCAGCCTTTCACATGCTGCAGCCCCTGTGAGTGGTGGTAGAGTGCCTATCCATCCAGCCAACAGGCGATAGCTACCTGCGCGATTGATTTCGTGAATGATCTCCACGCGGGGACTTCTGTGCTTGTCAGGGCGTTTCAGCGATACATGGCATGGCAGGCTAATTCTCTATTGACTCCTAGTTTTGCTAGCATTCTGGATGCTCGCACCAAAATCATCACTGATCCATGGCTACAGTCACGGCTGCAAAGACTTATCACTAAATGACATAGGGTATTATTGGCAAACACTGCGAATACCATAAAGCCCGGCTCGGCCGGCAATCACTCTGGCAATCAACTTTTTGATTCCTATACTGTTCCCTCAAGTGTGAGTTGAACCTTCAAAGGACAAATGCTCTGCGAAGTCAAAACACTTTGACAACACCAAATGATAAATCAAATAGCACCAAGTATCCCAGAGTCCCTCTCTTTACAAAGAGAATCATGATTCTTCAAGGCGAACTTATGCACTGCACACCTCGCATTTGAGTCAATCAAAAGTCTCCTTCAGCGAACAAACTCTGACTCAACACGAAGTGCGTGAAAAGTTTCTTGTGTCATGGCACCAAGATGACAATCAACACAAGCAGACTAACTGCTTCCAAAAAACATTCACTGATGCACAACGATGAATTCAGCATGTGAGCGAACAATCAATCGTCACTTTCTCGAGAGTTCTTAGGAAAAATCTGTAACCCTAGATAGCCAATACCCAACTTCCTGAACTCTTGACAAGATTTACAACATTTTCATACATGCATTCAGGACAAGCGTTCATACATGCAACAACAGTTTGATTAAATCGACTGCTTGTTCAAGAGCGAATACCAATCTGTCCCGATGCAAAAAGAAATGCAAAAATATGCAGACTGATAACTTTCTGCTCGGTGATACGCATTCTCATGATAACCATTGACACTGTTTTCAGCAAATCGGCGTTTTAACACAGCGGAGGTTTGCGCGCACCTGGCGGGCTCATCCCCAAGTTGTCTGCCTTGTTCATGTCCACCTCCAGTAACAGCTTGAACGGCTCAATGACTGGCTCCCACACTCCATGGCTGATGTTGAAGCTCTGCAGTGCCGGCGTGAGGTCGCTCACCGTCAATCGCATCGCCTTGTTCGTGCCAGCTACCTTACCCTCCAGCCCCTGCAAAAAAAATTTCAGAAGTGATTCAAGGCACACCTTATGGTTAGTCAAAAGAAAGCATGTGATGAATACAGTGTCGGGTGGCCTAGAAGATAGGGCGTCGGCTTGATGGACAGGGCCCCGTGTTCAAGCTTACAACACGAGTAGTTCATGTCCCGGCCAATGATCTTCTTTGAAACGCTGGGGGGGCAGCCTCGATTGGCGAGCGCTCAGGCAAGCCGCCTTAACAACCTCCACAATACCAGGCTGCGAAAAACAAGTGTGAGAACAGGTGGTATTGAGCGAGTTGTGTGTCAACGAAATACACCGAATTTCACGATGCTGGGAGATGAAAGATTGTTGGCCATGTAATCACCAGTTGCCCAAATTGTTCAACACATCTGGGCGGACAGAGATCTGCCATTAGAGGAATGTCCGGAAAATTGAGGTTTCTAAAGTGGCGACGCAGGGTATCCGCCAATCTCTCATGCTCCTGCGCATGTTTCTTTCTGCTCCGAATTTCAGTCTATCAACCAATACACAGAGGCCAAAGTTGCGTGCCTACTGTCGAGCCTTGCCTACTCAGTGCTACTAAGTCCAAATGCTGAGATGTCCAAACCATTCAATTACCACACCGTGGCGTGCCTGGTGTCAGCGAGGCACACACACCTATGCACATAAAATATCGTGCACACAACGAAGTTCACTGGCAGCGGCATACTTCAAACTTAAGGCGGATGGTCTCTGTTCAACTGATGCGTGTCCGTGCTGTCTTCGGGTGCCAAGGTGCGGAAGTGCATTTGGCGTGTAGACTCGAGGGTGAGAAAAGTCAACGATCACACCATTGTGCACGAGACAAGGAATACTTGAGTCAACCCTCCCTCTCAAAAAACAGAACCAACCCAGGACAAAAAAAACCCTGAAACAATCTTCGAAGCCGACCGGAGTCTGCTAAACCAGACTCTGTCTGCGCAGTCGACTAACCACAACATACATATGAAGTAACAAGAAAGTGAGTGCGGGCTTCGGGAACGCAGAGTGGGAAGGTGGCTCGCCTGCAAGCTAAGCCCCAGCACAGGTGCCTTGGTGCTGGAGGCGTCGTCGTGCAGCCTAATGGAAAGGTCGCCCAGCTTAGCAGTTATGGCCACAGGGCCGGCTCGCGTATCCTCCAGCACGCCATGCCTTCTAAGCTGCAGGAGAGTGTCCTGGTCAGGGGGTTCGTACCCCGCTTGAGCCTGCACGCGTAGATTCCACGAACTGAATTCTCCAGGAATACAGACCGCATAAGCAATGCTTGTTTGTAATGCTGTGTGCGGCACAGCCTACACCTACTGAGCGGAAAGCCATGTGGGCTAGATCTCGTGTTCCTATCTACCGACTCAACATCGCGATCTTGAGGTTTCATGCACCTGGTTGAATGTGTACATCGCATGTACGGGTAGAGGTTGGTGATGTAGCCATGCGTACCTTTATCGCATCCTTTTTGGGTTGGGAAAATCATTGCTCACCATGAGTACTAGGCAGGACACACATTGCAGGGCGTGCATCCAACAGCTCCTTAATAGAAACAGATGTTTATGTCGCCATCAGTATCATCTCGACTCAAGTGCTGAGTTTATCCACAGCTCAAGGCGAGATGCAGCAGCAAGGGCTTGGTCAGGGATGGATACCGGCAAGGGCAGCGGGATATCACAACAGGAGCAGGGCGAGATGAGCCTTCTGGGCGCAGGATCCACGTCATCGCTCATGGCCGGGCTTAACATTGGAGATTCTGATGTAGTCCAACGCGAGCGCACCTTAAAGGTGCAGGTGCGCTCGTCAATCTTCCACACGCTCACGGGATCTGACCCCAGCTTGCTGGTGGCGCCGACCTGCCCTCAATCCAAGCAGGTGGCAAAACACTCCCTCAAGAATATCACATTGCTCTTCCAGCCATTCATCAAAAGTGACATTCCCTTTGAATGGGAACAAAGACTCCATGAACCATTGTGCACGTTCCGGGACACATGTTTACATTGGCATGTCATGGTTGCAACGAAATTTCATGATCATCCATCCATCCATACATCTACCCACTTGCTTACCTGAATATGTACAGGCACAACACAAGACTTGTATGCACTAGGTTGTAAGCCGTGTCGGCTCACAAGGCTCTGCTGTAAATCCATGCATAGAGTCAGACCCAAAAAATACCATACTACGCGCATTCTCCAAGGAGACATGTCCCAGTATCCCTGATGATAAAGTCTGTGCCGTGTTTTGCGCATCAATATCCAACAGACTAGGTAAGGAAAGAACAATACAAGGTCGGATACTATCTTGTAGGCGCCGGACGCAGAGACATCTCAGAGAGTTTTTTGTGCATGGAAGCCTCAAAGCTTGATTATGTGCAGTGCTTGGACAACGAAGACAGTACATCTACCGCAAATCAAATTTGCGACAACGAAGACACAGGAGAGCTCATCACTACAATTCAAGTACATTCACAAATCAACCAATGATTTGTGCACTGCACCCATCCACCCGGCAAATGCAAAAGCATGAATCAAAGGTCCAATTTGCAGATGGTTGTATGGGGCCAGACAATTGAATACTGTTGTCTGGTCCCATACATCCATCTGCAAACTGGACCTTTGAAGCGGCAATGTATCCTGGACCCAGGAGTTATCGCGCTTTTGCATACGACAAAAGGCCTTCCTAGTCTCTTTGACACATTTGTAAATGTATATGTTCATATTGTGAAAGTGTCCATGAAGAACACATGACCAGATCAAGAACATAATCTGGCCGCCAAGCACGCGCGGGACCAAAGATTGGGCTTACTAAATTACATGCACCATCGGAAAACACCTGAACTAGAGATGTCAGAAAGAAGCGACTAACCCTCAATGAAACAGACTCTGTATGTGATTCTTGAACATTCTTCAAGTTCCCACCGACACGATGGTGTGCTTACCTGTCTCCAGGTGCAAAATAACAAGTTTCATAGGGAAACATGTGCCAAAATTTTAACCCCTCAGGACCGTGAACAACCAATTTGCACACAAATTTCCCAATCGTTACGTCAGCATCTTCGAAATTTGTCCAGCTATGTTTCCAAGCATGAAAGTGTGCGATACCACAACCATTCAAGTTCGAGGCCCTCTTCGTTGTATCCACCTTATGCAAATTTCCCTATCTACCGGCTCACGCGCCTTCATGAGCCAGTTCGAGCTGGGCCTATGCATGCCCATCAACATCAAGAAACGCTAGATTTCACTCGAACGCCCAGGGATGGGATGAATGGATACAGCAGGGAGGTTGCAAAGCCACACCTCGGTCCAGATTTGCTGGGGCGGCATCTGCACCTTGTTGGTGAGGTCCAGTCGCACACATCGGATTGCGTCAAAGGAGGGACGCTCGTGACCAGCACACACCAAATCCCCAAGGGCAACAAACCTGAGAACACAAACCACATCGCATGGTGATATATGTGCGCATGCAATCAGAAAACGATGTGAACACGTTTCCTCTCATGCATGTGTGTGCACACAATCGTGATGGACCGGTACCTACAGGGCAAGAAGGCACGCCATCAGAGCCGGGAGAGAAAATTTCACCGCCACAAAGAATTATTCTGCAGATCCACGTAAAAGCCAAGAGCATGCAATACTACATCGCATGGCGCAAAATCCAAGGGGACGTGTCTCGTCATCTCTGTCCCAATCATCTGCCGACACTTGCGCATCCACACTAAACAGACCACACATTGTCTGCGTCGAATCGGAGTCGATTTCAACGTTCAAGCCCTCGAATCTATCTGCAAGTATTCTTGATGCAGGGACGCCTCCAAGCCAGTTGGCCCGCAGCATGTCAGGCTTCGAGCACAGCATTTACGGTGAAACACCATTACACGCTCGTGACTCGTCCAACAACACCTCTTGCGTACGCCATTTCCTATCGAACTTTCACCTGCGCTACGCTCGTCCGCCGCACACGATCCCGCCACATATCCAACACGGATGCAGAGGTTGGCGCTTCAATCAAGAGCGGCACGTACCCGGGCGGTGGAACGGCGCGCCACATGGACACGGTTCTTCCGCGCGATCCCGAGTCCCGCCAGACGAGGTCGAATCTCTGAGGCGGGGCAAGCAGCTGTGCGTTGGGGGGTTGGGAAACGGCGAGCGCGGTCACCGGGGCTACAAGTCGTTTCTGAGCACAGTCCCCCAGGCTGAAGAAGCCGGGAGGAGGCACTGGTCTCCAGAATGTGGCGTGCATGGAGCCTGTGCGCTTGGACCACCAGACGCGCGTGAAGTTCACCACCTGCAAAAGAGCAACAGCCGCACCCGCACAGAGTGCCATGTGCAGCGCAATGTAGAAGGATAAATTGATACGTCGTCATGCGCAGGGTTGTACTGCGCGAACCTTTCCCGTTGGATACCAAGCCGTGCTAACCGTTTCGAGGTTGTACAGCTGCGTGAGGCGACCCTGAGAGCCCATGTGCCACTTCAGAAACACAGGGCGCAGAACCCAATGAGATGTACCCGGATATGCCCATAAGCAAACAAGTCGCGTAGTTTATACGCAGTGCGATATCTGTGAACGCTTGTCCTGTATGTGGGAATGTACAGGGACATAAAAGCTTTTCTCAAAGAGCGGGAATCCATGTCAATTGAGTCACGCAACCATCACTGCAAAACGTCGCCCGCAGTCCCATGCGCTCGGCAAAAAGAGCTTGTACAAAGTAGAAACACACATAGAACAGGACCTCGGACTTTTCTCAACATTGGAAAAGCCTGCTGGCATTTGCAATTTGCATGAAACCAACACACCATGTGTTTCACAAACAGTCTATGACCAGTGCGCATGCTGTGCGTATGTATCCACATGTGCCCCGCATATGCTGATACATCCCCAAGGATGTGTTGAGAGACATATCTAACACGTATCGCAGCGTGTTGCGAAAACAACACGTTGAAAATACCAGACATATGTTAGGATCGCTCAGCAAAAACACAAAGCTGCTATGTTCCCCAGTATCATGATTTTGCACCCTTGCTCAGTGGCGATGCACCCTTGAGAAGTCTCAAAGGACATTTCATATTCGGAGAAGTACGCCAGTATAATCGGGACTTGACCCGAGTGTGCACCGGGCGAAACACGCATGGCGCAGGACACACAGAAACATGTACAAATATGCAAAAGCTCACGACCAAAGTCCTTGCATCACTGAGCAACCACCTTGATCAGGCACATGCGTACGCATCAACGATTTGGCACGCACCGTGCACGTCGTTAGCGTCGCTAGGCCCTGCACTCCGGGTGCGTCCCGTGGAGGGGGAGGCAACAGACTTGGGGGACTGATCATTTTCTCACGCCCCTTCACCACCGCACAATCCCGCAGCCTGTGTACTGCAACCTTGGCGCTCAGCTGGAGGCTGGAGTCCGCCTTGAACGTTCGAAGACAGAGAGAGTTATCCACGCCGGGCAAGGAATGCGACACGGACCACACGCTCGAGTCAGCCTGGCCGCTCCTGTAAGGGGCCATACATCCAAGGGAGAGCGGGACGCAGGATCACAAGGGGGTTGCGAATGAGAACATGGGTAGCAGATACATGATACCGCACACTTTGCGGATGTTCATCTTCTCTCAATCAGCAAGAGTAGTTCCGAAAAGAGTACGCCGTGTGATCCCAAGTTTCCATGCACTTCAGCGGTTAGCCCCGCTTTGTTCTTGACAAAACATTGATCAGGTCATAACAGCAGAAATCTTGTTGCAGACCCTAGCATACCCCAACCCCACAGACGATCTTCTACTACGCTTGGTAATCCTGTCAACCGCAGCATCTGGGCGACAACAAGGCGCACCTGGAGGCTGCATCCTTGCTGTTCCAAACGCACGTCTTGTCTGCACTGCCCCGCTCCACCAGGTCGCTTCGCACGCACAGCACCAGGTCCAGGGGGGGTTTGTGGTGTCCTCGCGACACGACATCCCCGAGGGCGACAAAACCTTTAGGAGGCACCGTGCGCCAGAAGCTGGTGTTCGCAGCACACATGGCACCGCCGTCCATCCACACCATCTCAAAGTCCTGCGCCACAAGCAACCGCCGCAGAAAATCAACAAAGTTCTCGTCGCCTCGCAAGGGCCGTAGTACAAGACGCGCGGTATTCGGGAATGCTGGATCGTTCGTATAACATTCACGTGATTGTGCGTTGATTCTTTCTTTGTTTTCATGGTTATATCGTTTGCTTTTTTCTCGGATAATGCTTTCTCATGATGAGCGTAATTTGAGCACATTGGTCGGCTGGCTACCCACGTTCCGCGGGACACCTGCTGAGTGCTAGTGCTGGGTACTTGGTTGGGTGTGTCGGGTAATATTCTTTGCTCCGGGGTTGACTGCTATTCGGCGGTGTCTCTTTTCGAATGTTATAAAGGAGTGAGCTGGGGTGTTCAGCAGCAAGGTTGGCACGAAGCCGCCTCCTGCCAGCGCGCAAGCAGGAGCGTTAAAGACGGAGGTCGGTCGATTGGGGACATGACCTGTACCCACAAGGAGGGGAGCCGGATTGACCGAGCCCCGCACTCGAGTCCACCGCCCAACACAATCATGCTGTGAATCCACTACCAGCACATCTCGTTGCAAAGAATCTAAGGAGTGGTGTCTCGTAATTTCTAGCAGTGGTCATACATGCCCGCGTACTACTTTCTCGTGTCATCCATCGTTGACATGTATTCTGTTTGTACGCTGCAAATACATGTTTCGAAATCCTAGTTGCTACAAGGTAACGCATGTGAAGGCTGCAGCTCACAGACACTACTCGAACACATATCAGTTACCGGAGCGTACTGCAGTTTGACGCAAAACCACAAAGCGATTCATATGGACGTGCAAATGATTGACAAAAAAATTCGACAGGAACGATGAGGTACTTCTTCTTCGATTGCACACCATCTCATGTAATGTGTGCGCTCTACCTGGCACTAGAAGTTATTGGCTGCCTCATCAAGCTCTGTAAATGTTGCAACTGTAAGGGTTTGAGGTAAGAGAGTGGGTGGCATGGCTTCCGAATAGTTGTAGAAAAGAACACACACCCAAAGCTCTTGACTGGAGGGCGGAAGCTCATCGTACTCAGCCCAAAAATCCGAACAAACAAACTAAAGGACGAACTAGTGCCGTTGCGCAATGAATGCTGATGTTGTAGCGTGTATTGTTACAGAAACTCTGCAGTTGACATACTTTCCCTACAAGTAGGTAGGGTTTTTTTTTCTCAGTACATGCACTTATATAAACCAGTACGTGAACGTATACAGCCGAAAAGGGCATGTGCGTAGCGCTCAACCGCGCATGTGCATGTACACTGATAGCGCAAAGAGACCCAGACATGGTTGAAGAACTTGCAATGCCATACAACGGACCAAAAGTTCCCGACAGGTACATCCCAATCACAAACATCGGCACTATCAATGTAACCACTTGCCGCTGGCGGGAAGCCGCGTCCATGAGTACAAGCCTTGAAGTTCGATTCACTACATACAGCATCCTTTGGATCCCCAAAATGTCTGTGTACAAGGTCAGATACAGCTTCGATTCCTAGGAGACGCATCTCGTCTGTGATCTTTGAAGCAGTCTAATGAACTATGCACATATGTATGAGCCAATTGTGTCGCTTGCTTGTTTCCGGTACGCTCCCAATCGTTCCCTAAGGATGATATGTGCGCAAGAGCATCCAAGCACATCGGCTACAATTATCTTTGATTAAGAGACGATGAACAAACATGTGGGCCACTGTGCGTGAAAAGCGAGACTTCACTTTTGCAAGGCGATAAAGCACCGTTGACTGGCAACAACCCGAACGAATTCAGTGGATGCACACCGCATCCCACAGCACCACTCTGGCACTTTTGCAGGTTGAAAGACGCTTGTTAAAAAAAAAAAAATGAAAAACAAAAGCGTCCAAACGACTCCCGCCAGCTGGCTCATCCCCGGTTCAAGAGCGCGCGGAGACCCACCTGCGGCGTTGCGAGGGCGTCGGCATCGCCTTTCACAGCGTACAGGCACTGGGGTGGTTTCTCCCCAGCGACAGCCACGTCCCCAAAGGAAGCGTAGCCTGGAGGCAGGTTTGAGGGCCGCCACACAGTCACCTTGGGAGCTCCGATAGTTCTCTCGGTGAGTGACGAGAGGGAGAAGCCCTTGGCGTCAATGGAGCTCCAGATCTGTATACCGCCGGCCATACAACCGACATTGTTAACGAGACGGGGGCTGCAGTCTGACCACAAGCGACAAACACGCGCGTGTACCTCCTCGAGTACTTCTCTCTGTGGCTCCTTGTAATGAAGAATCAAGATCAAGAACCAGCTAAAAGATGCAAGCAACAATCGTGCTCCTTCGTGCTGAGTTTGGGGATGACATCGAACTTTCCGAGCATAGTCAATTTTCTGCAGAATGCGGAAAACATGGTACAAAAGCATCGAAGCTTGCCATAGAACATAAGCCCACACAGTACAAAAGCATACCAAGAGCCCAATTCGAAGGTGCCAAACCGCAATAATTGCTGGGCTTTGGGAACCAATATCGATTCCAGGCGCCTTGAGGCAATGGATGGCACGTACGAAACTGCAGAAACGGAATGCTCGAAGAGTCTTTTGGGGTACACGAATGAAAACTAAACCAAAAACACAATCATCGGCGCGCCCTCTCCCTTTTGCTCTCCCTGCCTACACTCCTCCCCTCAAGGCTCAATCGCATGGAATGTGGGCTGCAAGATCGTGTGAATGCTCCAGTAATGCAACGTTTCCATTATTGAACACTTCCACGACATATGAGAAACTATATTCTAAATATTGTTTCCAAACTATGCACGGATGCAAGACACTACAGGTGGGTCCGATTACACCTACATGCCTGAACAGTTAGGTGGGACAGTTAGCTGAGACATGCCCGTACTAAGCAAGGTGCATTATATCATACGCTGTTTTTGGAGATCGTGTCCCGCACATCATACACCACTCAAAAGCAGGATGAGAGGATGCACAACAACATACAATTCACAAGCGCGTCCCCATGACAAGATTGAATGCACTATGGCTCCTCGGAGATGTATGATGTTCGGTATCAGACCGAACACAACGTTGAGCGACTGGCATATGCAGCAGGTATCGCACCAGTGCTTCAAATGGAAGTGCAGAGATTGGCAACTGATTCCGATAGCATGGTAGGCCGGTCTGGTCTACTCTACACTTTGTATGTCAGTGTGTGTGTGTGTATGTGTGTATGTGTGTGTGCGCGCGCGCGTGTGTGTGTGTGTATGTGTCTGTGCGCGTGTGTGTAGAAACGCATGAAGTGCTAAAGATTACCTTCGAACTCAGAATGCAACTCAGTCAATATGCAAGAGGTTTGTCCTTTTCTTGCAATGGGACGTACTCTCTACCCAATGGTAGCAGCCAAGTTTGGCTCGAGTAAAGCGTACGACCACAAGTCCTGGAGGCCTGGTTCGCGCCACCAGCCCTCCAAGCCAGTGCCCTCTATGTGCAACGACAGCGCTAGCAACGAAAAACATGTAGTAAACCCTCAATTCCCGCGCTGCCTATCGCACTCGAATCTCCTCTCACCTTGTCCTCCTCTGTGGCCTGCAGCTGAATCAAGTTCACCAACGGCCTGTTTGCGTGCCTGTGGGGTCTCCTCGACGGGAGCACCCAAAGCACCCGGCCGCGCGTCGCCTCAGACAGCGCGCCATCC
>NHOP01000633.1:0-13794 GCA_018697155.1 Pyramimonas parkeae | reverse complement strand
CAGCGGTTCCCATGTGCACGTGCTGGCAGGTGGATGTACGCACAGCGGTTGGCATTCTGCGTGAAGATTTGAGGAGATTTGGTTTGCATGTAAACGCGATCATGATTGGGGCATGCGACGGAACGTCCGACGATTTAATAGAATCTGTGCAGCTGCACAACGACACGTCCGCCATGCTGGTGGAGCCTGTTCCCCACAACTTTGCAGACCTCAAAAAGGCGATGCAGGCAAATGGTAGATGGAAGGTGCCGACAAACACAGATGGTTGTAATGTTTTTGGCCAAAGAATTTCGAACAGGCATTCGCAGCATGATATCTGATTTCAGTGTCGAATACAGAAAGCCAGGTCAGCGAATTTCGCGAAAGCCAGGTTTGTGATGTTCAATGACCACTAACGAAATACGCGATTCAGCAACAGGTAGTTTGCGAGTCGCGCGTATACATGGGGCTAGCAGTTTGGATCCAATGCTCGGTTGCCAGAACGCAGACTGGCTAGCGCTGAGAGAACTCGGAGGAAACCTGTGGTCCCAGCTGTGATCTTGCTTAATTCATTTTTTCGGTCTGGGCTCTTGCTGCACATGTACCAGGTGGAACATGAATTTTGTTGTTGAGAACATTTCTTATGCCTTGCCATTATTTCCGCGGCTAGATCTAGACTCTCAAACCGTTCCAGGCCATATTTCGCGGATGCCCATCAGCCAGGTTTGTGATGTTCAATGACCACTAAAGTATTTTTTTGCTGTCAAACCCTATTCTTTTCCAATTGAAAGCAAATCCCGAATATTCCAAGCAGATACCGCACTCATGCCATGCCTGTCCGCTACGCTATGAATGTATGAAGATGTGCCACTCAAAGGAAGTTACAAAACCTTCAGGTTGGTTTTCCAGCGTACGTGTGGCATCCTTCGCTTTACACGACCATCTACGTCACTGGCCCCAGCAGTGTTCGTTGGAGCTGTCAGGACATTCTTGCTATTGTAAGACACCCCCATGGCTACAAACACCGACTTCACCCGTTGCTAATGTTTCGGGCCAGGTGAAGAATCGAGTGCATACGGTGCATGCAGCGGTGCACTCTGGCTGCACACAGATAGGCGCCACCGTCAATTTCATCTTTGTGCCCTAACAATTGGAGGAGGCATCGCCAAATGGCCCGCACTTCTTAAGAAGACAGCTGGGATCAATGAGTACGCTTCGGGTTGCGTATCTGAAAAAGCTCATGGCTGCAAGGCACGTGCAGGAGTCCATAGAAGCTGTACCTTGTCTGTCGCCCAAGAGACTCACGCAGAGGTGTGGTGTATTTCAAGCATTTCAGACGATAGTATTGCGATGGTCGTTTGCTCAAACTCGGCTTCGTCCTGGTCTCGATATTGCTGGAAGTGTGCTGATGGTTTGGTTTCAGAATATAAACTTGTTTCCATCAACCGGCACTGCTGTTGCATTTTACAGATCAGTGATGGACATTTTTCTTGCTGGGTCTGTACAACAGTCAGTACTGGGAGACGCACAAATGCTTTCGTAGGCATTTGTCAAATGCTCGCCATGTAGCTTTGAAAGAAATTTGTGTATGCTCTATTGTTGACTTGAAGCGTTGGGCGGCTGGAAATAGGTTTCTCACACTTGTGTGAAGTGGATTGGCAGGTACCTATTGCATCAAGCACACTTGAACCGAGATCTGTTGGTGTGCTCAAGCACAAGTGTTGATCCAGATAGCAAAATCAGTATTCAAAACCAAGATATGTCGCCGGATCCTAGAAACATGATAGAAATGCACGTTTTGAAGATGGATGTTGAGGGCCAAGACTATGATATCGTAAAGGGGTTTATGGATACTGTGTGGTGTCCAGAGTGCACTGTAGAGATTCCAACTCGGCACTCATTAGGAGTGAGGCACAAGCAATATTTGTATCCTGGTCATCAGTTGCGACCTTTGGTTGTCATGTATGAGGAAAACATTTTTAGCAAAGACGAGGTTCATGGAGAAAATATCAGTGCTGCAGACAAAGCTTCCACCTTGCGACAGGTGCTTACTGACAACGGATACCTGATCAGATATTGTCGGTCTGGGGACATTGTTGCTTTGCACAAAGGTTTCCATGAAGCTTAGCAGCGTGTTGCTGCACAGGCGCTTACACCTTCTGGTGGGATTAGGTCCGGCCTTGCAACACGTGGGGGCAGCGCGTGTGGCAGGGGCTCAGAAACCCAGACCAACCCCTATGCAACGGCGGGGTTCACTACTATTATGATAATGATGACGTTTGTCATGAAATTAGCATGATATGGTATCATTGCAGACATGCATGTCTATTCACTCGCAGACCTTATCTAGCAGAAGTCACAGGGATGCTGTTGAAAAACATCTGCACTTGCAATGGGTATGGAGCACGACACTCCTACCAACTCCTTCGCAATACTTCGCTGTATTCATGTTGGAGGTTCGAATACAGTTGTTCTTCGAGAGCGCAGGTCATGCTCATAGCTTTTATGTTGTCAAACTATGTATGACAATGAATTGAGGGCTTGCAAACAACTTTTGCGGGTTTGCTTGAAATTCAGATCCTTGCCCAGGACACTCTGCGGATATTCGTTATTGGCACGATGTGTTTAAGATAAAATATGCAAGGACAGCGGATCCCTTCAATTAGTTGACCTGCGAGCACCTGTCCGGCAGCACATTCCGCTGTAGAATACGGGCTGTACCTTTTGGTTTCGTCAATATTGATGGACATACTTGTACAAACAAATCCGACCACTCATGTCAGGAGATGCATGCCTGCCAATGTACAAGGCTTCACACAGGCTAAAGAAATCACACATCTGGCGATTCAGCCACGAAATGAAAATACGTATAACACGGCATTATGTTCTACTTTGCCCGCACTGTGCTTGTGCGTACGCATGGCATGAACCCTTCGCATTTATGCTAGCTCTCGCAGAAAGTCGCCCTCATCCACCAACGCATACACAACCCTGCAATCATCAAGTACACACTCACATTTCTAGCCGTGCTGAAGCGACGACCCAAGGAGAAAGAGTTCATATGGGTGAAAACGATTGGAAAGGGATCAACTGCAAACGAAAGCCGCATGTTCAACCATGTTTAGAATAGAATAGAAAAAACTCTATTTACAGCTTGGCCTGGCACCGCTATCATTACCGCACAAACTGATGGACAGCGGTCTGCAAATGCACACTGGAATGAACAAACACAAACACACACAAAACATTGGTAGTGCCCGGTGATATCCTTCGCACCCGGTTGGGTCCACAACCTCTGCAATTTTCGTACCAAGCCTTGCAATGACAAAGGGCTCCTTCCGCACACTGCACCCAATTGATAAAGTGAAGTTGTAAGGTTCATCATCTCATTTGAATGGCTACCGGAACCGAAGATCATCATTTCAAATTATGTACTACACATGCTCTGTGCACAGATATACGCACATGGCGAAACACTCAACATGCAAGTGCCAAGTATGATTCACCTGCCAAACGCCACATTGGACCCTTTTGCAAGGTCAATAGACCTCTTCACCTTCAGCACGCTGGCCTGTAACAAAGTAAAGTAGACAGAATAAGAAATATGGATAGGCACACAAAAATCCATAACAAGATCTGAGGAATTGTGATCGGTTCACCGTGTTCGAACAGGTGTTCAATTTAATCAAAATGAATGAATAGAAATAATTGCGGTTAATGATCACCACACAACGGTCGAGGATGAGGTGCGGTCATACATCAAGATTGCTGCTGGACAGAGCAATGCGGTCCAGCACATCTCCTGTCTCAAAGCTGCCAACTGCTACTCCTGCAAATCCAAACATCCCGGTGACAAATGCTTGTTTGAAAAATCAATGCGATGCTCAAGCATCAATTACAACCGCAGCCCGAGTTTCCAGAATAGTCCACATGGCACGCATACGGACCTCCGTTTCAGGCTGCGTGTTCTCGCTTTTGCATGTTACTGCAGAAACGCAGCTTGCCTGTCCATGACAGATGAAGTGCAGCTCGCATGAGCGCCAACTACGAAAACAATGCAAAGCATTTTAAAATGGAGTTACTGAAATGAGCTGCAGGGAAATACATCTGGTACTCGTGCCATGCTACGTGTTACCAACCAGCCGCTACAACCAGACAGACAACAGGGAATCAAGGTTCCTCATCTGAATGACGAAGCCCGACGCGTTTTCATCCGCCTACATGGTCGGGAAAAGACGGGCACATCATGGCTAGTGCTATGACAAGACCCCAAGAGGCTTCCAACACAAGCGCGTGTTAACAAGTTGAGATACGGAGCAGGAGCACCTCTTGGGGGGCCGACGATTTCCACGGTAGCCCCAGTTCGCGGCCCCCTGCCGTACCCCATAATGATGGATCTCTTGCCAGTCAAGCTATCAGACCGGCTCTCGAAAAACTTCATGCCCAAACCCTGTACGCTACCGCAAAACAGTAACCACACACACCAGACACGACCAGTCTCAGAGAGGAGGCATTGCTTCTGGCTAGGGTCTGCGCGATATGAGGAAAAAATGGGTCACCATTTTCAAAGTACATATTGTTGAATGCAACCCAACGACATGAATCTCCACCGCAGTCATTCTTTCAGTCCTCCACCATTTCTGTGACGGATGAGAGCATCTCTGTTGGCACTCCGTTCGGCCTCCACCGCCCATCCTGCTGAATAAGTGGCGTGGCACTTTTCGATACACACAACTCATTTCTATACAAAGCATGCACAACGCATTCTTATTAGAGCCTGTGTACAACAATGTGTTTTCGATTTGAATCCTATGTCCGCGGAGCCTGCTTTTGTTATCGCCATATGGACTATGTCAACATTGTTCAACACCCCTTGTCAAGCAGTCACCCACCTGCACGAGCCGTCATGACGCTCCCAAAAATACCATCCCAGGCAAACTTTTGGACGTGGGTTGAAGGGACGAGGGCACGTGCAGAAAGAGTAGGGACACACCTTCGAAAGCGGACAACGCTAGTTCGTTGGAGCACCTCCAGAGCTATTTCTCAACACCTGGCACCAGGGAGTGTGCGTTCTGAGCAGATGCGGAGCCACACGTGAGCCTTACGACACCAAGTGCAGCACAGAGGGCTTGGCATGAGACGCGCCTGCATAAACAGACGCGTGGGCTCGAGATGGTTCACGTTGAGCACGATTCGGCACAAAGGGTCTGCAATGCCGTCCCCCGCTGCACATGGGAAACGACAGGCAGATGTTAAATGCAGGGGAACATGCACAATCAATGTTCAATGAAGGGCATGTCTGATTATTGAACCAAATGATATCATGGCGATTGTTTGGGTGACTAGCAATACTTCTCACCAACAGAAGGTGAAACGCCAGCCAGCATGGTCTTGGATCATTTACCATGCAGAGCACAAAGTGGAAACACCAGGACTCCAGTTTGAAGTCTATCCAGAGCCATTGCCTTATTCGTGAGGCCACACAACACAAGCGGAGATGAATTGAATGGGGTTGTGGCCCTTACCCATAGGGCAGGAAACAATGTCAACTGAATTGTGCGACTATGTCTATCTGCACACAGCAGAACCTTAAAATCCTGCAAAATCTAGCCAAACCTATTTCGTATGTTCCAAAGGAAGCATTTTTCGCTGTCCCCATGAGGATAGCCTGCGGATCTTTGTGCATCCTTAGGAAACAACTTCTTTGTGTGTTTCATGTGCAGTCGGAAGAAATCGCGCAAGCTCTGCTTGTTCGTGCACCTCCGATGCACATGTTCACAGTTGTAATCATGCATGTTCATTCCGGCTTCTTGGTTTAAAAATGACTTCAAAATCACTTTGATTAACGCAAATTAATCAGAAATGTGATTCAAGTATCAACTTCCCCGTAAAACATGTTCTCCCTCAAGTAACCATATTGCTGCATTGCACTGCATCCTATGTGTGTTCCTACTGATGCGTGCTGTCAGGAACATGTAGTCCAAATATAGAATATCGGATGAACTTGATAAACCTTGACATGTGTCACTACATGATGTGCTCAATTTCATTCAAACGAGGCAAGGTTCAATCAACATGAATCTTATGCAACCAATCACCAAATATACCAATCTGAGCTTACATACAGCCAGTCAGCAATCTCACCATCATAAGCCCAAATAGCATTCAAAAGCCATCAACAAGAAATTGGCAATTGTCGTTCTATGAAACACAATCTGGTGTCAATCCCTTGTTCTGTCGTCTCGAACTTGCAGCAAGCCTTGGGAAAAATGGGCCGTCCCCCCTTAGCTGTGAGAACAATAATAAGAAAGAGGCAATCTAAAGCTACACCAAATATCTTTACCTAGAAGTGATGTGTGGATGTACATTTCCATAAACGCGGAACACTTGTCATTCACCTTTCCACTTCAAACATGTGCGGGCATCCTGTATGTTTCCTGTATGGTCCTGAGACGACATTGCCATGCTCACATTCGGATGGTGTCCTACCAAACTGTGTGATCTAAACTCCAGTGCGTGCTTGGTCACTTGGCGCACTGCCATGGTTTTGCAGGAACCTCATAACATATGACGGTATGTGTCTTTCAGAACTCCTTTTTGATGGCATTCTGTAAATGGCAAGGTTCATACTGCATATGAAATCAGACCGCACCAAGCGGCACCTGCAAACTGATGCATTCATCAGGATCACATACCTCCCCTTATTTGCCAAGACTGACATAGGTTCTGGATAGCGAATGTCCCGCATGTTGCTGTACTTCTTCTACACTAAAATGCTATCCACGGACTCTTTAAGCAAGGGTCATGTCCCTATATGTATAGATGCTATCAGGCCTCGTGTATGGTTTTGGCGTGTTAATGCGTGTATTTTTTTTTCGCTCATATACTCATCTCCCGTATCAGGCTCAAGACTATTTCTTGGGTAAATACCCTCAGGTAGGCGTCGTATGGAATGGAAATGAAAAGATTCCAACTCATCGCATGTCACAAATCTATCGTCAAATTTGCAATGGCTATTTCATCAATTGACACTTTCCCCCATTCACTTTACGTCACAGAAACACTAGGTGATATATGAAACAGCAAAGATTGGCATTGCACTCAGCACAGCTTGTACCCAGTGGTCTGCCTACAGTTAGGTGCCAAAACATCCCCTCAAATTTGAGACGAGCGTCGTCCTACAGTAAAGCATGTCATCAAACTTGGCTATTGACTTCATTATTCCTGCAGCTGTCTGCAATCATCTGCCTGCCGCCATCCATCCAAATGCATTGTCTGAACTACCCCTGCGGATCCTCACTCTTGAGGTGCGCAATCTGCATTGGCAAACTGAATACAGAAGCTTCCCTGAAGGTCTTTCTTCAAGATCTCGTAGTACTAGAGTAATGTACATGGATGTGAAGTTGCATGCTTCCAAATCGACATACGACCCAGAGTTTCGTTGCATCTATCACTGCACGTCCTTACTTCGCTGGAGTTATGGCTGATGCAAGACTTTCTAGTTTGTCTGCTATTTCAGGAATACCCACTAACACTACTTGTGCCCACTGCTGATCAACATCCGGCATGATGGCCTTCAAAGCCAGGGTCAGCCATTTTGACACCGAGGTCAGAGGTGCATTCACATTGCGGGCCACAAATCTCAAACCTGCTGGTTCTGTATGCAACTTAGGGTTTAGGGTTTAGGGTTTAGGGAAAAAGGATCTAATTTGGTAGTAAGGCGCCTCTGCCAATTCGCTCGTAAATTGTATGCCATGTTCCTCACAGAATGTGTTGCCATCTTAAATAAGATCTTTTTCGGTGACAGTAACAGCTGGTTCATATGCCACTTCTTGTAGAAGTTAATTTAGTCATAGTTGCAAGTGATGTTTATTGCATATACTGCAGAAAGTGTTGGTCACCTTGTCATTAGCGGTGACGGCAATTTGTCTCTGCACGCATGCCAGGCGTTTCATGTCTTCCTCGTCTAGATTCGAGGGGGAGTCCTGTTTGAAAAGTATGTCCGATGGTAGTTTGTTCCATCTTTGGAAGTGCGGCATGGATCATGACAGAATGCTGTTGACAAGAAATCAGTTTTGGTCACCTATTTTGACAGTCCCATGCGTAGATCATCAAAGAGAGCGCCACAGATGTCAAGAGCCGCAATCAGGCCTTTCTCATGCACATGCGTTGAGAATATCCTAATTGTTGCAATAAACACCTGGATGGTAAGATTGATAACGCGCTGATAATCTCTGTCTAGGAATTTTCTGAAACATGGCGTTGTGTGTGCTGAGTCGCAAAAACTCACTCCACTCACTGCGTATGGTTTTCCTTGAAGAAATCCAAGCACTACGCGAAGCGAAACCTCTAGGTTCGAGTGGAGTCTTGCCCAGAATTTGGCACGGCATCTACCTAGGAAGTTACGTGGGTGCACACAGGTGGACACCGCAGCCAGGTCAAGGACATACGCGGATGCTGCACCACTCGGCTGATTAGGAATGCGAGCGGGGGGATGGTTGAATGCAGTCTGGGCTTGTTGGGGCGCACCGTTGGTGAACACGAGCTTCACTCCATCGGGGCCCTCCACCGCCTGCAAGCATTGTCAAAGTTTGCGTCAGAAACCTCATGGGTCTATAATTCTGTAAAAGCTGGTGATTCTTTTCGAATCAAATGGAAATCTTTTGGTATGCGCACTGTACTCGCTGCTGCAGTTGTTGTTCACAGTGTGGTTGCCGCCTTGGCACAAGAGGCAGAAACAGGTGTTGTGCGCTGTACATGGGCTGCCGTGGCTGTTTGGCTGTTTACGTCCTAACAAAACATGAAGTTGCCATACCACGATGTCAGGCGTGATTGATTGACACGAATTCATAGGCGCAAAGCTGTTTTTATTCGCCAAAACATGCTAGGTGCTGCCCGTGTCTAGCTTATCAAAGTGCTAGGATTTGTTCAATGCCTTTGTGAGTTCTTGACGTTTGTGGTGATTGTTGGTGTGAGTTTACAGTACGTGTAAATTTTGGTGTTGCAGTTGTTGCAACATTCTCACACTGCATCACTGCATGATAAGGTCTACATGATAAGACGTGTCGTACAATATGTGATATGCTTGCTACAAAGGGCAAGGGCACTTAGGGTTGTAGTTTGCAAAGGTAGAACTGCGCGCGACTCGGTAGTCACTGCTCCCCTCCCAATGAATTGATATGCATTTGATCGTGACCCTTACCCACTTGCAGGGAACCACGTCTACTCCCACAACTAAATGTTGAGGTTTGTTCCATCACTACACAAGTTTAGCTTCGAGACCTATGCACCAGGCCGCAATGCACAAAACGTAGGATACAAGCAAAATGTCTTTCCCAGGGGAACGTAGAACTACATCTACTGCCGATCTTTGAACTGTATACACAACTGCACAACGACAAACGAGCAACGTGCTGAGCTGTCCACAACGCATGCTCGTCGCGGCTGAAGGTGTAAGCTTAACCCTAAAACCTATGCTCACCTGCGTCCTCCCCGCGTACACGTTGCACGGCGCGCCCCCCGCTGCCAACGCCGCCTTGCGCACCGCCCGCGGATCATCCACGCACACAAGGAAGTGATCTAGCACGCTGCCCACCTCCGCTCCAGCCTTGGCCTGAGCAGGGCGGGCGTGTCAGTCAACCAATTCAACGCGCCCAGGTGAGGCACGAGGTTGTGTTGACCTAGGGGGCAACCTGAGAGTGGGGCATGCCTTCTCAGCGATTAGTCTTCGGATCACACAAATACATGGAAACGGTACGTGATCATATGTTCTGTCCTCAAGTTGGCCTAGATCTTTGCTGTGGTAGCTATTGAAAATGTGATAGACACTCATGCGGCTGTAGGGGCTGGTATATCCCTGCTCCTTGAGAGCCAGATGTGCTTGATCGTACTTATTCTTCAGGATTCACCATATGCACTTGGATGTACATGCCTGGTGTAGAAAGAGATCCTGAAGGCCCCTTCAGCATGTTGTTTGTCTGCACAACAGCAATACTCAATGGAGAGATCCAAGGGCTTGACCCCATTTGGAAATAGCCATGTCTATCAAATATGGGCACTAACGTGGCAAGGGTACGGCAACCAGAAGCTCAAGGCTCGCACACATGTGAGTGTGGTCGAATTCAGGACAAGCCCTTGAACACTTGCTAGGCAGCGCTAAGCTGGGCCAAAAAGACACATCAACAACATACAGGCCCTGTGGGTAGAGCCATTGACTATACCATGCATACCCCCTTGTACCTTAAGATCCCAGATGTGGGGCGGTTCTACCCAGGTCAGTGATCAATCACTAGACGCGCTGGCAGGAGAGACGCCTTGTGGTACATGCTATGTGAAGCGATTGTGATAATCACGCACAGAAACTACATGCAAACGCCCGTCTGGCGTAGCCTGTGTGCGGTAGCCGAGTTGGTAGCGCAGAATCAGGTTGACTCTGAAGACATTCTGAGACTAAGCGCATATATGGTAGGAGGTTTCTGCGTGGGCCGAAGAAACCACTTCCCACATAAGCGCCTATCTCAGAATCTCCTTAGAAATGGGGGCATGCGAAGGCCATCTCCTCTGCTTCATTACAGTGGCCGGTAATCGCTGAACATTCATGCGAAACGAACCTGTCACGCGTTTCACATACAGTCATATACCAGTGTGCAAGCTCTGCTTGTTCAATAATTTCCGAGAAATGTGCGTAGAAGTGTCCATTGTACTCATTAGGATATGAACCATGTGCACTGAGCAGGAAGCCATGCCACAGCACAAGCTCTATCCCCACTCCCACATGCTTCATGCAGAACCAAACAACAAATGTCAGGGGTTCCCAGTGCTAAATAATTGACAGTCCGTGTCAAGAAGTGATAAAATATACGCGCACAATCACATCCAGCGAGGGATAGGAAATTTTCCGACACACCCACCTGCCGGCTATACAGACAATTGCATGTATAGAGAGTATCTGCTGCCTCCTTTGCTCCTAGGAACAAAGAAACTGTTGAGCGCGCATTCAGACATTGGTCCACTCAAATCACAGCATTGGCACGTTTGAGCTGAATAATCGATATGCGATGTGCACGGATTTATGGTGTGGTCTGCGTCGATGTCCTGAAGAGCACAAGGGTAGACTGCTGTACCGCAACTACACAGCTCGACCCATGCAGGCGGACAAACCAACGCTGCTGAGTGTTTCCATGAAAAGCAATCAGCAGGTATACGGCAGGAACATCCTCTTACCTGGGCGAGCTCGATCACCATGCGGTCACCAACAGGCTTCTCGGGCCCATAACCCACAAACACGTTGCCTGGTCGTTCGCGCAGCACCGACATCCCCACCTAGCCACACCAAGATCTCCCTTAAAATCATCCATCAGAACTCTATTCTGTTAGAACTCTCGATCGAGATAGGGAGAAAAGTACAAGCGCAACCCAAGGAACAACAAGGGTGGCTGGAATCGCATTTATGGCCTACTTGGATGGCCTAGGGGCAGCGGCAGGTTGATTCTTGGGATAATACTGCACCCTTACGTTCATGCCGCCTCCTCAGGTAGCCTCGTGGGTAGAGCCGCGCTCCAACACGCTCACAATAGCTGGCATCCATGGCAGCCAGCGGCTCGAGTCTCCATAACTCTTGAATTAAGTCCCGTGTGTGCTTCGTGCCTGTCTCATGTCTACCTCGGCCCAGGACATGCGAAAACGATTTTGTGTGCCAGGTTACCTTTGAGGAACAAATGCTTCACCAGCTTGCCTGAACGGTGGGCATGAAATCTGGTGTGACATATGCACCTTAAACTCGCGTACCTTTCCATGTGAACAGGCGCCTGGCCACAATACTAGATCAAGGTAGGGTTTGGAGCGGGGCAATGGTCAAATCTGCTCTCGGTTGACTCCTTCACAAAGAACACTCAATGCACAGTTCAAAATCTACATAACTTTGTTTGAGTCGGACCTTGGCAGAACCTGGTCTCCTTGAGTGGCGCGATGCCGTGAAAACCCGCAGACCCTGCAACGAGAACTGTGCCTATGGATTGGAAGATAATGCACTTCTTGCGTCCATCCAAGGGATAAGTTGTTGATTCGTCCCCACAAAGGGTTCTACACACCTTAGCGACGCTTACGGTTCCGCCGGCAGACGGGCTATTTGCTCAGGGAGATACAGGCGCACCACCCAGACCTACTGCGCAGGTATGGTCAACCAATAAGATGACCACGGAATAAGGTTTCGCTGAAAACAGAGTACCGAGCACAAACACACACAGCCTGGAAGTCACAGATCTCACACGTGTCAACCCGAGTTGGAACATGTTCACACCGCCTGGTAATAAGCTGCAGCCGCTTCAATGTCGGGGACTCGGATCACCGCATGCAGGATGGCTCCGCTCGTTCTGCAGAAGGCACGAGAACACGTGAGTAATGACAGAGCAAGCAAATGGTTTGACAAAGGAGCCAAACTACAACGTGTTATGTGAAGGATTACGAGAGCTGTTGCATGTGGAGTTCTGGTGAAAGATTGTTTTTTTCATTTGATACTTTGACAAAAGCTGTTTCATTGTCCAAACAGACCATGATTGCAACAAAGGGTCAGCACGAAAGGGGCGAAGGTAGTTTGCCAGAGCCCTGCGGGATGTGAAATGCATGCACTGTGGCTTGCAACATACACATAATGGAGCATATGATGTTGCGAGACATGGGAAGACTTCTATTGTTCATCCTGGATAATGAAATTGGACTACTAATTGACAATTGGCGATTGTGGAAGCACACGTGGGACGGAGTACAGGGCAACAAGCGGAAACGTGACGGAATGTTCACACGCTGGCATCCGACTGCATATGATACAGACCAGGAGTTTTTGTCATATGGATTTTCACGGGTCAGCACTATCTTGATGGGGATGGTGAGATACGTTCTCCTTGGACCACGCAATCTGTGTGTTGACGTGATACACAAGTTTTGAAGGTAATCCTGCGCAACTATAGAACTTGGCGCGCAATTCAATTGACATGGCTCCCCGCCCTTCTGGTAAGGGTCATGTCCCCATGTATATACCAAACAAGTTTGCTAAACTAGTACTACTAAACATAGATTGCACTATTTCACTAATTGGACCGAAGAAACAATAAGTCTATGCATGCCCAACGCTTGTACTGCGTCGCCTGTAGCCATCGGGTCCATGCCCTGAACACTCAATCAACGAAAGTGCACATAGTTGTCAAATTTATCCTTCAGTGACAAACAAGGACGGGACGAGCAGATGACCCACCCAATCTCTTCCTCAATATCTGCAACAGCGCTCTGGGTGACTCCAGTGATCGTTTTTGTTTGAGAAAAACCTGTTGACAGCTTCCATGAACCCTTAATGTTAAGTGCTCTGAGTATGGTACGTGTGAAATTCAACGATGATGATTGGGCAGCATGTCCAGTCGCTACAGGTGTGGCATCGTATCAAAAGACCGGACACAAACACAACATTGAACGACTTAATCAAAAAGCCTATCTTTTCACATTCTATTCAATTTGACATCCCGCTGCCCAAACAGTTTGCGCAAAAGACAAACCAAGCTATTGACATCATGAATACTGTTCCACACTCAAGAATAATTTGGACAGAAACGCATAACCTAGGGCTGGTTTGATCAACTGACCATCGCCAGGAATTAGCTGCAAACCATAGACTGCTGCCCCCAGACCCAATCCTGCGCGGCGCGTAAAAGCAGGATTGGAGGCAGGGTGCGCATCAGGTTGCCTACTCTTGGAGTTTCCATGCTGGGGTGACACACATTTCAATGAATATAAACGTGTCTCTTATACACATCTAGATGTGTATAA
>NHOP01000632.1:0-13822 GCA_018697155.1 Pyramimonas parkeae | reverse complement strand
CCTTATCCTATCCTGTAATGCTGCATATCTGGTTCTAGTACTATTTGCTATTATCATAGATCATTCTCGATCTATGACAAATCCATTGATTTAAGGGGAGGTTTGTAGATTATGTGTAGATAGTGAAACTACACAGACAGGAATGTGATTCACGAATGCACAACCAATTGATATGTAGTCTCCTTCTTTCTTTTGAAATATGTAGATTTACAAACGTTCTCGCATAATATCCATCGTACGGTGAAGGTGAAGATGATAGCCAAATCAGAGGAACGACGGGAAACCGTTTAAGACTGGAATTGTTTAATCAACAAGTCTCTTCCAGAAGAACCTTCATACAACGAGTGATGATTTGCTTCAAGGATAGGTGATAGTGCTGAGGGGGTCATCCTTAGGTGACATTTACTGCGATGCTCAAGCACGTGTTGTCAGTCATTTCCAGTGTGTAGGATGCACTGTGTGTTGACACAATACACAAGTTTCGAAGGTAATCTTGTGCAATGATCGAACTCAGCGCGCCATTCAGTTGACATGGCTCCCCGCCCTTGTGGTAAGGGTAATGTCTCCATATTTATAGGATGCACAGATAAACAAAGGACTGGTGTGGACCCATTCACTGGTAGCAACCTGGCATTACGCAAGACACGCCACATTGAGAATACTTTCTAGAAGGAAGCATGGCCAATGACACTCCGTTCCCCAATCCGTCTCGCAGTTGATTTTCATGGTTCCAAGTTACTCAGGAGATGTTAGCCGCCACGTAATGTAGTAAGCAATATGAATGAAGTGGTAGCCACACTAACGAAAAACGCTGAACCTGTGTGCACTATATCTGGTTCTCATTACCTGTTGTGATTAACTCTATTGGCACTCATCGCTAGTTGACATTCAGCAGGTGACGGTTGCTGCCAGCCATGTCCAAGATAGATTCGACATGTGGAGTTGCGGTGTCAGAAATTATTACTTTTGAGCCTCAATGTCGGATGGCTCAGTTGGTGGAACAACGACCCTCTCTTTTGAGAACGATTTCGCAAACTGAAGCCATGGTGTCTGGCGGGCCATCTTCAATTAGCGGGTGATCATACCAACCGCCTAAACAACCACCATGAGTGAACTGGTGGTTCCAAAGTTTTTTTTTTTTTTAGGCATCAGTTTTCCTGGTGGTTGTTTGCGCGATTGGGATGATCACACTAATCGAAGATATATGAAGTTGTTGCTATATCGATGAAAACATTAGTGGACGACTTGTCTATTATTGTTTTTTGACAGCTCGAATTCGGTTCCGGATATGTGATGCGATGGACGCTGCCGATGATTTCATTGGCTAAGCCGGCTCCATGGCCCACTTCGGTGCAAGTTTGCGCGCCAATCGTGGCTGAATACGATAATCTCAGGTGTGGTTGAATCGACACGGGTAGTGACTGGCTCTAAAGATGATTTATCGAAGGCCATGCTGGCTGGCGGGTCTTCTTCTAGGATCACGCCCATCGCTACTAAAACAACCATGATAACTGGTTGTCTAAAAGTCAAAATTTAGGAGTGGCTGCGCTAAACGAAATCACCGAGCTGCAAGATTTCGAGTATGTAGGGAATTTTGTTGCACACTCGGATTCGGTCCAAGTTAGTACGGTGACTAACGATGAATTCATTGGCTGACCCCGCAGCTTGGCCCACTTCGGTTCGAGTAATCGCGCCTACTGTCGAATTCCCGCGTGGGCATTCGAGCTCGGACCATTCACGAAAATCAAGGATTTGTTCAAGAATCTTGCCTCATGCTGATATAATACTGCCCTCCCGTGATCGCTCTGCGTGCGAAACGTATTTATAAAAAAAAAATGATGATATTCATGATATTGCTCATCTTATCTTGCATGGAACTCACATCAGGGGTTCAGCAATGATCGTCCCGTCGCATGTTGGTTCTTTTCTGCCCTCAAATGCTCAGCGTGTGAAATATTTTTTAGCGAAAATTGACACAGAGAGTGTGATCATCGCGAAGGTGCTAAAATTTTGCTGGCAAACAGGCTTCAGCAATGATCGCCCCATCTCATGTTGGTGGTTTCCTCCTGCCCTCGATCGCTACCTGTGTGAATGTGTACTTGTGCGGAACACCACGTGCGGGGATGGTGTCAGGATGCGTAACGTTTGCTAAACATCCAGCCGTCTTGGTTGTGTTGGTAAATCAACGGCAACTCCAACGATGACAACGACGTGCGAGGCGCCACCGTCAGAAGATCTGTGACAGAAACGGAGTCACCGAAGTTGGGGAGTTACAGAAAATTCCTTTCAAATTTGAACATGGCCCCGCTTCGCAGCGCAACTAATATCGAGGTACGTGCTGTAGGGAAGCTTGTGATAGCCGAGCTTTCGAGCTCAATGATTTGATAAAGAGAATAGACGCTCGCCGCCGGTTTCCAAGTGTGCGGTTTGGGGACGCGATTGTGCGACATATCGGTTCATGAACATAGCTTCAATGAATTTTCCAGGACTTTGGTGGCATCATCGACCGCTGACATCTGAGAGTATGAACAAGGCACAATTCATGTTCATATCATGAAATCTTGAACAAAACTTTGCGTCAACGTACGTGTCGAAGCGAAATAGAACTGGTAAATATGTATGCGATACACGCGATGAATTTTTGGATTTTGCAGAAAAGCGGTGGAAGTAGCAGCACATGGAGTTCACCGAATGCGAAGTTGTCTCGTTGGGCCACGAGCTTTGGCGCCACCGTCCAGCGAGCGATGGAAGAGACCAAAAAGAAAAGCCTCGAAGTGCAGAAGCAGGTTCGGTCATTGATTGGCACCAGAATTATTTTGATAGTTGTTCGCGTGATGAACATACGGTTCTCGCCCAATTGTGAACCCACCTACTCACGAAAAAAATCAGTATTGGAGAAAGCTGCAAAATTTGAGATTTCAGGTAGATGAACTTCTCTTGCATACAATGGGGATTAACCATCGACTGGGCGGAAGCCACACCAACATATCACGCAGCGAAATTCCATAAGCACTCAATGTATCTCCAAGGAACAGTGTACTAAGCCTCCCACGCGTCTACAGATGCAAAGTATGGATCCTACAAGATGTTCAAAAAATATGTGTAACCGAATACCCCGCAGGAACACTCTCCTGTACCCAAGCAATCTCCTTGCTCATACGCTTCTGTGGCAAGATGAAAATTCAGTATTGGAGAACGCTGCAAAATTTGAGATTTCAGGTAGATGAACTTCTCTTGCATACAATGGGATCTGACCATCGACTGGGCGGAAGCCACACCAACTTATCACACAGCAAAATTCCATAAACACTGAATGTAACTCCAAGGAACAGTGTACTAAGCCTCCCACGCGTCTACAGATGCAAAGTGTAGATCCTGCAAGGTGTTCAAAAAATATGTGTAACTGAATACCCCGCACGATTGCTCTCCTATACCCAAGCAGTCTCCTTGCTCATACGCTTCTGTGGCAAGATGAAATCTCCACACCAAAAGCCGGGTCAAAGTTTCGACATGTGCCACCATATCAGAGTTATTTTCAAGTTTGTTCTTTCTCGGTATCAATTCTCTCCGGGTGCATGAAAACGCCCAAAAAAATGATGAGATGTGATGGACAAATTCCTGCACAAAACTGTTGCGGAATGTACATGCGTTGATCATCCTTGTAGACAATGGAGCTGCGCTTTTTGACTTTGCACTATAAAGCGACGGTGACTTGTGTGAATGCATGAACCGTCGATAAGGCTCATAGTCATGTCATGGTCTATCGCAAGGCACATCTTGCGGGCCATGGATGTTTTTGTTGCAGAAACAGGTATTTTGAAAGTCCGCGTCCTATTCCAGGATATCAAATTGAACATTCTGTGGAAGCGCATGAAATTATCAACTCCAAAAGGTCTATGCTCCGAAGGTGTTTCCAAGTATGTTGCATGAGGGACGGGATTGCGGCACAGATTGAAACCAAGGTGCAGGCAACCCTGGCCGACCAACATGTGCAGGAGAAACTGCAGGCGGCGCAGCAAAAGGGCCGCCAGTTCACAGGGTCCATAGTTACCAGACTTGCGCATGAAACACCCGAGTATGCCCAACGTAGAATTTCCGAAATCTTGTTAGTTCTTATCACAATCCAGTCCCCATATGCTTTGCAGCCAACAGGAACAGTGTTCTTGACTGTCTCAAGCCTCTTCACTGGCACACTCTGTAAACTTCATGCTCTACCCCATTATTGATTAAGCAAACCCTTGCCCTGTTTGTGAGTTCAGATGGAAAAGCCCGTCAAAGAACAATACATGTGCTCTATTTTCGGGTCGAGGGTTTAGGGTTCATGAGATGTGGGTTTGCTTTTCATTTTTTTGGGGGTTAGAGGGATTCAAGGGTTTAGAATTCATGAAGAGTGAAGAGGAAGAACCGTTCACTACAACACTTTCACATATCACACTCCGCCCTCAGGAAGAAGCAATGCAACATTTCTGTAATGCTTGCATTCAACAAAGTCTCTCGGCTCGGATGAAAAGCAACCCTATCGGTTGCTTCTGTGTACTTGCAGATGCTGTCGATAGTTCGCACTCAGTGAACAACCCCGACTTCTTGTGTGTTCTGCTGGGTGGTATTTGATTGCATGTTGCGTTGCAAGTACGTTTGTTACATGTGCGAGCAAATGGAGCGTACAAGTGTTGTAGGTCTGAAGCCGGAAAGTACCAATAGTACAGCTTCGCTATGTAGGTTATGAGATGCGCACACAGCGCTCTGAGCATGAGATGGTTGATAGTTTGTAAATGATATCGGTCCAGTAATCTGCTGTGAACCTTCAAATTGTTTTCAGTGATGCGATATCACAAGTGTTTGTTACTGCTATTGGGTCTGTCTCATCTGATGCAGCAAAGTGCGTTATCCTAGATGCCAGGTATTAGGTCAGTTGGTGTATAGATTTCTGACAAGCAAGGGACATGTCCAATCATAAGTCATGAATGTATTTTTGGGAAAATGACCACATAATGTCATGCGCTATGTTCTAATCAACAAGTTAGCCCTGAACATGGATTTTCTGTGTCAAGCGCGTGCATTACATGACAGGGTGCAGAATCGAATTAGACTATAGTGGACATCCGTCAGAACAGTCTGATGCAGTTTGCATGTCCATATGAACCAGGCTTAGCATCACCTGTACAATGTTGCAGGCAGACACCAGCGTGCAAGCTCTGCTTATTGATATTCAATGTGTTCCTGTACGTGCGAGTGTTCACTCTCGTCGACCTGCGGCATATTGGATTGAAACACAACACCAAACTCAGAATCGCACATCAAACCCTTAATGAATCTGGCATTTGGATGTTGATCTGGCATTTTGCTCCGCTGTCCTGGCTCCCTGCTGGCTGATTGGAGCATTGCGACCTTAGCCACGCTGGTGCTGCTTGTGGGTTCTTGCGACAGGAGTGTGTACGCCTTCTGCTCCTGGTGTCTTGCCCACACAGTGCACTCCTTGGTGGAGCGGAGAGTGATGCGCCGCAGCCGGTACAGGTGCAATGGCTGCCAGGGGGACTCCCTCCCATGCATCAACCACCATACAGTCCAGTCCTCCTTCACCGGAGGATCCCTCAACACCACGTGCGGGTTTGCTCGCGGCCACCCCGACGGTGGAGAGAACCTCTGCTTCTGTTGCAGGTGCGCACGGAGCTCAAGGCAGAAAGCTGATGACGAATGAAGTGCACCAGTTCAAGTCCAGCAGATTTTGACATTGTAAGCAGTGCCAGGTTTTGAAGGCCATGGAGTGACGCAACATCACACTGGTTGCCGGCATGCGAACCGAAGCCCGCGAAAGAGCCCCTACATGAAGCGCTGGGCATGGTTTTTGCCCAATCGAACGCTGAGGACTTGGCACCTGTGGACTGCTCCTGGTAGATAGTCCACTTAGCAAGCTGGCTGCAGTTAAGTTGTTGGTGGCTCAGCAATCCCGATTGCCACCTGTGAAAATCAAATATTGTCTCTTTGCGCGCCCGACATGCGTAGAATCAAAGGTGTTGACATCGATCTTTCACGGGCCTCTGTGCTGTTCCTATTCCGGAAGCGCGGCATTAACTGTTATCCGGTTCGAAAAAGTTGTACTCAGTGTTTGATTGATTTCTGCGATGACGCACATGAGAATTTCCTGAGGCGCCGGAGGCCTTGAATAGTCATGTGGTTGATTGTCAAAAAAGCAAGATGTCTGCAGCCTCCTATCATCGCTCTCGCTACGGCGCGCTCAGGTGGTGAATATGCACACCTATTCCCAGCCTCTCTGTCTCTGTTCCATCAGTTGTGCTTCGAGTTTTTGTTCAGAGAGCTGGAGATGGCCTTCCCGCGCTGTTGTAGCGCGAACACGATGATTTGTTGATGACGTTCTTGCATCAATGCATAGTGTCGCGTTGATTACATATCTGAGATCGTATACATATCAGGCTTGGTATTTTCTCGTTATGCGCACTTGCCTTGGCATCGAGTACTTAAATTTCACGGTTCACTAGTGAGGCTGTAGCGCGATTTGACTCGCAGCTTGTCACCCTCTGTACATGACCAGCTAGCGATACCATAAGGATAATGGTTTCTGTTCGTCAATTGAGTTACTTGCGTTCTTTGGTTTGGGAAGCAGCAAGGTGGTGCAGACGTGGGACCCGGCGCTCCTTCCATCTCTCAACAAGCAAGGCTACTGCTCCTGGTGTTTTCAGCACAGCACTCACCGGCTGGTGAAAGTCCATCAGATTGGCCGCAATCGCTTCGAGTGCCAGGTGATACAGCGCCCTGCTTGCGTCAGTTCAACCCGCTGCCATCTTGAGCCCACAAGCACTCGGCGGTCGAGTTGCTTGATTTTCTTGTACCAAGCAACCCCCCCGCATGCGAATGAATGTCTACATCCAAGCTTGATATTTCCGTGTCAACAGTAGGTTGACACGGAAACTGCCCACAGGATGTACTTTGGACACAATTGTTTGCAATTCATGTCAATAAATAGAACTCCAGTACATGCTGTAGATTTTGTGGCAACGTGCTGTTCTGCTCAGTGAATCCATGTGAAAGTTCGAGATGCTTTCATTCGAACTTTATGCGGTGTTCCTCGTGTGTCACTGCTGTTGCATTCCCGATTCAACCATTGATCGCGTATAGACACAGTGCCCTGCCGTCCACATGCACGAAATAGCGGCCTGCTCGTGTTGCCTTCACTTTGTTTAGGTGTTACCACCCATCCAGTTGGTGGAGGCGACACAGATTGTTCTGAATTGTTTTGCCCTTTGTACCCCTAATCTGTATGCAAGGCCTCAGCGATCATGCGCCCTCCCATTCTGAGTTTTCGTTCTCTCAGCGCTCAGATTTCGATCTGTCTTGCAACATATTCGATTCAACGCCCCCTTCGGTCGAATTGCATGGCATTCCTCCCATTCGGTAGGTGAGTTGATGCCGCAGTGTGGTGTGCACTGTGACTTTTATCATGTTTGGTTTGTGCGATACGAATACCACCGTTGTCGCTTCTTTCGTCGCACCCGACTTCACATCTCATCGCGCATCCTGTTCATCATGCAAGAGACTGGCACGCGGGCATTGTATCTGGAACATTGATTCTCAATCCTAGCTACACAATCCTCCAGCCGCCCCGTTTCCTTGCAGGCATGCAACCGCGCCACTTTTGAATGCTGCTCCTGCAAGGAGGCGTTTGCGCAGCAGGGCCCGCCCGGGCTGGAGGTGATGGAGCGAAAGTGCGCCAGGTGTAGCTGTGATGTCGTCTCGTGGGGTCAGGCGGACGCCAACAAGGACCAAGTGGCGGCGTTCGCGTGGTGCTCCTGGTATCGTTAGCGCACCACCTGTGAAGTGCTGGCAATCGCTTCCGCAGGGACTAGCATCTCTTGTTGCACCGGGGAAACTCTTTTTGCAGCGCACCCACCGGCAACGTGCGCTCTAAGATCATACAATAGCACAAAGTTGCTCGATCCGATTTGCGGTTGATGCCCTTGTGGCAAGTCAACTGCGTGCATCCGCTCTTGTGCATGGTTTGCACGACGCCGCGAGTGTCAATTTTGTCCGTCGCAAGGGAACGAATGTGTGTTGACAGAGCCCAACCCATAATCTCCCGCCACTCTCTTCAATTTTGTCCAGCCTCCCCAGGGTGATGCTGGTGGCAGGTGCGTGTCCATGTGCTACCACGACATCGAGCAGCGTATTCCCCTTCCCAAGATTCTCTACCGCTCGGTGCACAGATGTCGACAGTGCTTGGGGCTCACGCTGGCCTGCCGCACATGCAAGTTGGGCATGGCGTGCGTGGGAACGGGCGCCTCCCCCACTGCGGTGTGGGCCATCTTTCTTCCCTCCCACTCATCCAATGAGCGCGTTTCAACCTGTGTTTCATTTGCATACACAAGTTCGGAAGCCTCACATTCACACTGTACTCTTTACATTTTTGCTTTTTATTGTGACGTGGGGTGGCCAAGGGTTCTGGCAATGTAGGCCTTATCTTTGTGGTATGCAGGATCCCTCGCCTGACTTTGAGAGTGTTCACGTCTTGGATAATTCAATCTGTCTCTGTTTATTTTCGGTGATCATTGTTTTCAACACTGCTGAAAGGAAATTGCGATGTATTGTATGGGTTATTGTTGTGCTCTGCGCGTGGTTCACCCAATTTGGTTTCTATATCGTATTTGACGTGAGCTCAAAAACAATTCCAAGCTGAGTGGTACATTCTTATCCATGTACTTCTATGACGAGTGCACAGCTCCTTTTTAGACCAAGGGACTCTCAACAGCAGCACTATATGTTGTGATCATGAAGCAATGCAACATGATGTACTCAAATATGGCACCAATTTCACAGAAGTTTTCCTCAGCGGTGTACGGGTGTATTGGATAGGGCCTACCCTAGTACCAGCAGCTTCCACAATCAGCATTTTAATTGCTATCTCAGCAGACGGCCCTCAAGCTGAAAGCAGCAGTGACTGGTCTTGTCATCTTAAGTTTTTGGGATGTCTAGCCCAGGATTCATAGTACCGCCATAGATGATTGCAGTCCGTACTTCTACGCCGTTCCCCGTTTGTAGCATGATGATGATGTGTCGTGTCCCATTGTGATAGAATGAAGTGCGTGTTCGCCGTACGGTGCATCCGCTGGACTTGGTGACTGTGATGACAGTTTGTTCGGCACGGTTGCAGATTCGGTGCTTGAGGTGTCAGCTTGGTCTGCACCGCTGGTTATTGGCCCAAAAGCGAAGGGATCACGTTCTGGGCCCGAGCATAGTTCCCAAATTACCGGGAGAAGGATCAGACGGACAAGACAAGGATGCCAATGTGGTCCAGGAAGAGGATGCTGAGTTGCCGCAGAGCAGCTCCCTAGAGCACACGGCAAAGCTGCTTCAACAACCTTCGGTACTTCAGAAGCGCTGCTCCCTGAACAACAAATGTTTCATCACATGCGCTATGGAACAGTTGATGCTCAGCACACCAATGTGCGATCCACAACTAAACCTCGGTGCTAAGTATGTGCGTTCCTTGATAGCAATTGCAGTTTTATTGTACGCCATTCGAAGTGCGTCGCGTTTACCTAGTTGTCGGTAGGCGTTCTTTCACCTGCGTAATTGGCATGGATTCCCGCCCTTGAGAAAGAATTCGGGGGCTTAGCGGAGCGTTGTCTTGGAATGCTGTTATGGAGGATCATCATTTCATGTTCAGCGTTATTGCTGTAAGGTTTGTAAGCATGCGAAAGACAAGAACCCTGTTGAATTGCCATCATCAAGATGGATATTTAGGAGATTCCCACGATCACTTGCTGATCTAAGTCGACCCGCCAGCCAGCATGGCCTTTGAAAAATCATCGGCCGAGGCAGAGGACTTACACATGCCGGGACATGAACCAGTCTTGCTGCGGAAGCAGACGCCTTATCAACTGGGCCACACGACATGGGATCTGCAATCCATGCGCTACACTTGTGCTTGGTTCGAATGTATTGTGTGAAGAGATTCGCCACTCTAACGATATCAACGTTCGATTCGCGATGGTGGATCCGTTCCATCAGCAAGGATGCGCATCAATGGCATGGACTGGGGCTGTGTTGAGCGATAGATGACCCGCCACGTTGCTAGGCGTGATGACGCTAGCACCGCAGCTGTTTTGTGTTCTGACGCTCTTCTGTGGTGTGGCTGGATGGATTTCGAGGACCGTAGAAACTCAGATCGCTCGCCGAAGAGTGCGGGATGCTACGCCCGTTCCTCCTGCTTCTGAGCATGGACTCCGCTGCACGCAACAGACTGGCTGTTTCCCTTGGGTTCACTCTGGTCACCCAACCTTTCTTTGGGGACTCAGCTGCGGAGGCTGCTGCCATCCTCTGTTATAAACAAAATGGCGTGCAGGACCGTGCGGTGGGCGTTCAGGACAAGGTGCGCTGGCTTGCGCGGAGCTGGTGGTGTTGTGTCACTGATGGCGGTGAAGGTGTTAAGTTTGCTGGCATGTTGCGTTCACCATGTGTTGATAGGCAAGTAGGGCTCGGACATTAAAGGGTTTCGCGTGTAAACCTCAATGAAATATTGTCGAGAGGATGTGTTATTTTATCTTGGCAACAACAGCGTGCTTTTCAATTCACTTGTTCAACTGGTGTTTTGGAAAAACGATTGCTGTCGTGATGGAAGCCTGGAGCGCGTGTACATTCATTGTCAGTCTGTGCAATGGTTGCTGCCTCATATCACAATCACTGTGTCTATGTCGTGCAGCTATTTCGAGACCATATGCTTGTTCATGAGTATCGCAGTGTGGAGCTAGGTGTCAGCAAGCCCTGTACCCTGTAGTCAGTTTCACCAGCCGCTTGTTCTGCACTCTGCACACCTTCCGATACTGGCTCATATGATGCTCGGCATCTTGTGTCCCTGCTGATATGCAGATGCGGAAGATGATGAAGCGCAACAAAGCCAAAGACGAGGAAATGGATGACTACAGGAACATATCCCATAAACACGTCAACTTCGATCCCAACATATCCTGGCGTTGTGTACTGGAGCGATGTCTAGCGTACTTGCAAGAGCTGAGGCGTCAGCAGGAACAAGAGCAGGCCAAGCAGATGCTCACAATTGAAGAGACTGCAGGTTTGCCCATTGATTGAACACGTCTCCGCGCAGACCCTGTATAGGACTTCGCTCGTGAATGACACACTGAGTTGCTATTGGGCCGACACTTTGATCCTGAATTTGTTGCACTGCGTACATGCTCTGCATTCGGGGGGTCCCAATCATCCAGTCGGAAATTGTGTTGGTTCTGCTTTGGAGCGCTTAGCATGGGTGTCCAAACGTGTTGTGTTCGTTGTGCCTGGTGGCTTCACGGCTAATCAGCGGCTGGTGTCAACCAGAAATTCGTTTGGAGTTTGCGATGTCATTTTGTGCATCCTCAGGCCCACAGCTTGCTGATCCTCTGGAGCACCTGAAACAAAAATGGCGTCGTCAGCATCAAGAGATGACACAAATAGCTATTGAGAATGATCATGAGGGTGCCATTGATGATTCAGCTGAGTCCATTCCTGAGGAGATGCCGATTTTAGAGATCAACATCCAAGAAGCTGCCTCAGATATACGTGGTTTGGCCCGATTTATTTCATCAATTTCACATCATACATGCTCGTTTCATGTGTTTTGCAAATTATTTGCTGTGTCCTGAACATGAGAGCACAGGCAAGAATGGCTGACAGGGGAATGTTTTGGATATTTGGTTTGTGATGACCACAGCAGATTTTGAAGGCAAACGCACATGTAGTTGTTCGAAATTTTCGGATCAGATGGCTTAGATGAAATGGACTGTACACCTGTGCTTGTTATGTTGCTCCCATCAGCATTTTCTTTTTCTCTGATCTGTTTCTTCAACTATACACAACGTGACACTTTGGATGTGCGCGAGTCCTTTGAAATTACCTAGGCCACAAGAGCTGTATTGATTGGGGCATACCCAGGGCCAAATAGCAGGTAACAGTGTTGACTCAGTCGTGTGCTGAGTCTCACTGCTGCAAAGGTATATCTGGGGATTTTGGTGCCAAGTGATTACAACACAGTTCATCGCACAGGAGACGCATGTTGTCATCCCTGTCAAAATCGTATCGTCTGCTGGTAATCGCATAAAACCAATACAGTGTTGTCTCCACCATCATTTGGTTGGATCCCTGTACAAAAGCACTCATAGACATAACTTGGAGAATGTTGGTCCGCATTGACGCCTACAAGCTGTTGACCTGCAGCATCTTGGATAAGAAACATTGTTGTTTGGAACTGCTTACGCAGTTGTTCGTTTTAGTTTGTTTGGGAGCCAGAGGTACAAGATGAGGATCAGAGCGAGGTGGCCCTAGAAGAGGCGCTGGTCAAACTTCTTTCACAGAGCCAACGCAGTAGCATGAGCTGTGAGGAGCAGGCACTGTCAGACAAGATGCTCGAGACAGTATTTGAGCCTGGACGTCCTGGTGTAGGGTTGATAAAAGACAGCGAGGTCATGTCATCGCACTATGAGGCGTTGCGGTACACAATGGATTGCATTGTGATTACCCTTAAGCGACAAGGACTTTCTTCAGAGGACAAGGTTGACGCTGAGGAGGTGACTCAGGTAGACTGTTGCATTGGCATGGGTGCACATAATCATGCGCATAGGATTGTACTTTTATGGTGTACAGCAAGCAAAAAGTATGGCATGTTCAAGTGCAGTGTTAACAAAGTTGCTGAGCTCGTCAAACTGAAGGATGCGCATAAACCTGACATGAGTTTTCGGTAGAGGGTGTTTAAGCTTGTCGTTGGGGATTGCAGATGCTGATGGGAAACATGGCCACCAGTCAGAAATTATCAAGAGAGTTTGGAGGCAAGAATCCTGTGGTTCAGATGCTGGTGCGATGGACGAAGACAGGAGTTGCTTTTAAAATTGCCGTCTTGGGTAGCATGCTTGCAGGCCCAGTCGCTGCACTTGTGGCTTCTGCAACGGCCATGTTAGTGGGATATGCCTACATCCTTCCTAAGGATCTCAGCAATCTCTTCCTTGGCTCATCTATAGACGTGCTCATTCCTGCAGTGGTGCCCATCTTGCTTCAAAAGGTGCTGCTCCTGGTTCAAGGGGTATGTCTGGAGGCTGTTGAAGTGTCAGTGCCATTCTCAAGCAACGATGTTGCAAACCAGTGACAAGGCTTTCTGCTAAATATAGTCCTCATATGGCACTGAAGTGTTGAACCACTAGTCTCGATATGATGATGTGCATACAACGTGATGAGTCAATATCACAATAAACAACGTCGTTCAAGGACTTGATTAGCACATGCTGACATAACTCGTTCCGGTCTGCCGACTGAGGAAACTGAAGCAAGGATATCAGCAGCCTAGATTCTACATGTTTGACACAAAAATGTCTGCGAACCCGCATGAAAAGTCACCTGGAGCTAGTCTATAAGCGGACATAAGGGCTCACTTTTCAACCCAGGACGTAAAAACACGTAGCACTTCTTGTTCAGGTCATTGTTGCAGTCCCAATCAGTTTTTTTTCATCGGTATGACAACATTGTCGGCAGTGCTTCATTACAGTGCCACACCTACCCAAGGGTCTTTCAACGCATGTATTGCAGTAAACAAATACGCCAGGCTGAGCATTCCAATTTTACGCCAACGACACCACTGACATGAACCAAATAGGTCCAAGCTAGTGTCTACCTGGAAAGAGGTTGACAAAACCAAGGTCATTCTCCGTCTTCGGGAAATGTCGGTGGCTGTAATGTGATAATTGTATGAGCGAATTTTCTCGAAGGCCACATGTCATAGATATAGAGTAGTCTATGATAATAGCAATCACCTACTAGGTCAAGAATCATC
>NHOP01000631.1:0-13825 GCA_018697155.1 Pyramimonas parkeae | reverse complement strand
CCTGTTCGAATTCAGCTACATCGTCAAAAATGGCACAGGCATGGCGCAACTTCCTTTGTGTGGAGCGAGCTCTGATACCTTCCACTTGGCCGCGCTACTGCTTGAAGGAAACTATGCGGATATTCGGCGAATGACAGCTTCAATGCTTGATTCAAACGCGCGAAAAGGCGTGTTGATCGCAGATGGAGGCGATTTCTGACTGGGGCCACTAGTTGCCTGCCTTGCAGCTATTGTATTTTGTGCGCTCGCCGGGCAAGTTTGTGACGGCAGAAAACATGGAGCACACGGTGCACGTGGGCGTGCTGCGCAGCTCAGCAACCGAGTCCCTGCTGAAACTCATGAACGGTACCGCCGCAGCCAGGCCCGCGCACTGCACAGAGCAGAGCCTCAACCCGCTGTTTGGGCACACACCAGTCTGGCCGCGGAACAACTAGAGGTCTATTGAGCAACGTTGTCCTTACCAGTTGACAACTACAGGGAGACGATGTGACATCAACACTGAGAGACACACCTTCATGCGTGCATCATATAGGATGCTTGATTGCTGGGTGCTTGTGCTGCACACTGGAGCACATTGTATTCACAATCAAAGTGCAAATTTGAAATTCGTGTTTTTGCTGCTGTTTTTGTGCCGCACATATTCATTACCTTCGTCAGACATTGGAAAGAACATACAGTACGGCTAGTTTAGCTGTACTGTATGTCCTTTCCAATGTATGATTTTTCTGGTTGGAGTTTGCATGTGTGGTGTGCAACATTTGAATACGGTTCTGTTAATTTACAGACAAATCTGAATCAAAACAGCGAGCTGTTTCTATGTTGGAACAGAATATGTGTGATTCACAATTTCAACATCGGTGGCCAGGTATTCCTTCGCACAAACGCGATAAATTGGTAGTGAATGACCTTGCTTGGATTTCTTTCTTGGTCATACATGACTTTCGCGCATGTTTTTCATGCACGCAGGCAAATGAACAGGATTTCACAGCGTGTTTTTTTGGTCAACCATGACCCACAGTCTGTCATTGTGGTTTTGTCAGGAGTGTACGTGCCTGCGGTGCTCACCAACCGTACCTGGCCAGACAGCGTGAAAAAAGACTTCGTGGGTCAGCTGCACAAGTTCATGGCGTTTCTCACCGAACTGAACTTTCAGTCTAAGGGCAAGACCGTGCTGTACATTCCCTCCGAGGACATTGGGGACGCATCCGTCGCGTGCAAAGAGAAGGACCTGGTGCGTTGGTTGGCCCAAGTGCAACAGCACCATGCCACGATAAATATTTATATTATTGATGTTTTCATTTATGTTATTTACTTCCGCGTCGAGCCAGTCCGGCAGCATGTATCAGTTGAATGCGCCGCTCTGCGAGCTACGCCACCAACCCGCGCCGGACGGCTCGGGGGGTACAGTGTTGTTTCGTGGGCATGGGACACATGTTGGCATCGAGGCGTGGTAGGCGATCGTCTCGCATTATACTTCATCTGAGTCCTGCTGGGTCTACTTCAATGTGCGGGCGGCCCCCCAATCATTGCAGCCACCTCCAGGACGTCTACTTGGTCGAAAATTTTGACCACGCTCCAGTTCAGTGCTGCTCAGCGACGACCGATGCCATGGCCTCTGAGGGTTACCAGCGTTTGTTGATGTAAATGCCTGCCCCCGCTTTGTGCCCCCCTCCACTCACGCCCATGCCCATGGACGGCGTGCATGTCGAGCTTGCTGGTCCAAGCTTCTGCTCCGGCTCTGGTGCTTGCACAGCCAAGTGTGAGGGTTGGGAGCAATGGGGGCAGGTGCAACGGCTGGAGTCGACGCTGATCCACTGGACGCGCCAGATCAAGGAGGTGGTGAACCACCAGGACAATACGGAGCTGGGCGAGGACGCGGGCCCTCTGGCCGAAATCGAGTTCTGGCGCGAGCGCTCCATCGACCTCTCCGGCATCCGCTCCCAGCTTGACCACGAGGTGCAAATCCCTGTCTCAGCAAGCCGGAGCAAAGAGGCTTGTGTTGCTGATGATGCTACAAGTAGTAGTTGTTGTTCTTGTTGGTTTTTGATCTGGTTGACATTTACACCTTGGTCGCATCCACGCACATGATCGTTATGAAACAAGTGCCATGTTCGTTTTTTGCATGGATGTGCAACAATCAGCGGGCTGTTCCAACAGAGATGATGACATGGGTCTTCTATGAATTTGCGCTATGTGTGTTTGACCAAGGGTTTGCTGGATTCTCTCATTTGGTGGTAGAATGAGTAGCTCAGATGATACGGCTCGTTGACCAGTGGGTATGGCTCATGTCGCTTCGTATATGTACATCGGCAACCGTTGCATCCCACAAGCATGATACTGTGCTTGTGCAATTATCTGGCAAGCTGAGTGCACTTTCTTTTTCGGTTGTATTGTGTTGTTCGGAATTCAGTTATGAGATATTTCGATGCACCTTCCTGCCCAGCTTTATGCGGTCGTTTCTCTTGTTTTATGTATGTCCACAGATGTTTTGTACGTGTGATCCGTCGTGTGTCTCGCACCCGGGAGATGTGGCGGGACCGGGCTTGACTAGCCGTCGGACTGTACGGACGATCTGGAGAGGGTACACTTGTTGGGCGTGGCGCTTGTGCTGTACAGAGAGATGCTAGGGGGGTCGGAATTTCAGGATGTCACAGAAGACAACTTCGATCGTAATATCTTGGGTAATGGATGGAGCTGCACCTGCAGAAATGCACATGAAATGGCTTGGCAAGACGCACTCACTGCGATGATGTGTGCGTTGGGGTATCTCCCTGACAGGACGATCCTTAGTTTTCTTGCCGTCCATGCTGCCTTTATGTTATCGATGCAGGATGTGCGTCTTGAAAACACCTTGGTCGCCGATTTTCAGCAGCTTTGCTCAGAGTGGGCATTGAGAGTCTCCTCAACCCTCAGCGAGCGCTAGGTTTGCACAGACTGGTAAACTATTGCTGTCCAAACATACGATCCGCGAGAGATGCGGTCTTCAGTCCTCTACAGCTTTGATGGTTCAGGAGCCCCCCCAGGCATCTCTGGGCTGTCCCCCGCACGCATTGCCCCGCGCGCTCTGGTCCGAAGGTCTGGTCTTTGGGGCGTTGCGGCAGGGTGTGGCGGCCATCGTGTCGGTGCTAGAGCACGCCAAGTCATCCTATCTGGACCCCTTCCTCGCACTCTCCAACCTCATCCAGCGGGAGGCGGTGTCCGCGGAGGACAACCTGAAGTTCCTCACCAGCCTGGAGAGCCCCTGCAAGGCGCTGGCACAGGCGGAGCCCGAGATGATCCCCTCCATTCTGCCGCGCCTGTTGCACTGTGTTCGTATGATTTTCAATGTCAGCCGCTTCTACAACACCCCGGAGCGCATCACCGGGGTGCTGCGCAAGGTGAGCGACAACCGCTACACCTCCGCCCTGTGGGCTCGCCCGAGAGGGAGGAATAGATGTGGCTGATGATCACGCAAGCCGTTGTGACTTGGACAGCGGCGTAGCCTGACTTCTAAGTTACAGCGCACATGTGGCGCGTTGAGAGAATGTCACCGTCTGTCGACATGTCGATACTCGCGATGTTAGGCGGGACTTGTGCGCGCCAGATTTTCATGCGGAGCCTTACCGAAAAATAACAAAGTGGCGTGTCAGGGTTCTGCATTTCAAAGACCTCAAGTTAAATGATTGCTGGCTCCGCAGGTGTCCAACGAGATCATCAACCGATGCTGTGCGAAAATATCCATAGACGAAATCTTCAATGGCGACGTGGAGGTGTGCATGCAGTCCTTGCAGGAGTCCATAGAGGCTGGGGAGGCCTGGAAGAAGGTACGCACCGGACGTGGTCAATGGGTTGTTGCCAGCACAGGCCCAAGCACGCCAACGCCACCAATAGCTGTGCAGATCGGTTTTGTGCGCAGTTGCGCTCATCTTGCCAAACTGAAGGATGGGATGATACTTGCTGCTGCAATTCCAAGCACCTGTGGGCTCTGAGATTGCATGCCTGTCTCGGTTGAGTGCTACCATAACATGGCAGGTATTGGTTGCAGTCAGACTGATGCTAGATCCTCGGGTGCTATTTCTACTGCGCTGTCTCCCAGTGACTGTCCCCACGCGCCTCGCTCACTGTCCTCTTCCTCCGCTCACTCTATACCGTAGCGTTTTTCGATTTCTTTTCAAGAGCTCGAGCCTCAATTTGTCTAGGGCTGTCGTCAGCCGTGCTTCTGTAAGCCCTGAGCCATATACCCTGAAATATTCTACAATCAGCGAGTGTTGATAAGCTAGCCGCTCACCACCCAGCAATGCTACCGGTCGGCGCGCGCAGGTGTACAAGAAGACGGCAAACGCGGTGAACGCACGGCGCACGGCGGACGGAAAGTCCGGGTGGGACTTTGACACGTCCTCCATCTTCGCGCACATCGACGCCTTTGTGCAGCGCTGTAAGGACATGCTAGAGGTGTGCTGGGCGGAGATGCAGTTTGCTCCCAAGACCGAGCTTCCTCTCTTCGGGGGCACGCGTGGGCCAGAGATCACCAAGAGCCTACTTGACATCCAGGTGTCCTTCCAGAAGCTCGTGGTGGGCCTGCGGGGCCTCGACTACAGGTGAAAGTCACCACTCGATTTTGGCATGCAGGTTAAGGTGTATATGTGTGCGTTGGTGCCGGAGCTGTACTCGTCATGTACAAAGCGCAGGATGCTATGCTCACTTGGCACAAGCAACACATCCTTGGTTTTGTGCATGAGGTCATCATGTTTCCCGGAGTTGCCCCCGGCCTTCACGCTTTACGGGTTTGGAGCTGCAGAAGGCAAACTTAGAGTAGGCCAGGGTGAATGTAACCTGTGCTGGACGTGACCACCCTAGGGCCACACTGCTCTGAAAATGCAAAACAGGCGCCCACACAATTGACAGCGGAAGCCATGGGAGGGGAGTGTTCCCGCTGTTTAGAAAGAGTCCAACAGATCCTGTGCTCTGGATTTGCATGCAAGGTAGCCCTTGCCTGAATATTTTGGTTGCAGCGCAAACTGGTTTGAACAACCATATCAGTTTCCATCCTATTCAACGGGTAACGCAAAGCACATATCACATATCAACGAATACAACGCATACATCCTGACCCCCCCAAAAAAATCACATGCATGACATATGTGTGCTGAGATATTAGTCCCTCCACAGCGCAGGAAGCCATGCTGCACACGTCCTCAACAACGTCATTGCTTGACAGCTTACTTCTTTTCATTGATCCATCTGCATTCAAAAACCCATCGCGTTTGTATCATGTTCTGTCGCGTCTTTCATTTTTCCGGAGGGGGAAGTTATCCTCATGTGTGCGCGTTTGTCTGTCTGCTCGCTCAGCATCCTGGACGTGAAGGCGACTCACTGGCACGACGACTACAACAGCTTCAAGGCTGGGGTGAAGGATCTGGAGGTGATGATGCAGAACACCATCCTTCTGGCCTTTGAGACGGTGTCCTCCGTGAGGTCGCGCGTCGAGCTGCTCGAGGCGTTCCAGTCCATGGCCAAGCGCGAGTCCATCAAACGGTGCGCCCCCCAAGACAGGTGCAGCGGGGAGGTAGGGCCCAGGCCAACTTGTGCCATTCTAGGCGCCGACCCCGGCTCTTTGGAGCGGGGAGGTGGGGCCCAGGCCAACTTGTGCCATTCTAGGCGCCGACCCCGGCTCTTTGGAGCGCGTGACAAGGAGACCTTGCCCTGAGGACTCTCAGTGCTTGACTGCGCGATTTTGAGATACAGATCCCGTTTTTGCCTGTGCGCCGGTGTGTGCGTGTCTGCCCTCAAGCTGGTTTTTGTGAAAATACCCTCTGAGGCACGATTGCAGCTACCTCGTTGGTCGCGTATCGAAACGGACCATGACAAGGCTGTGTTCCACGGACTTGAAGAATGTAAATACTCCATCATCAGTAGCTTTTTCAGCACATTCCTGGTTGCAGTAGGCCGTGGGATTTCCCTCCAATGTGCGATTGTAGGCGCCGTCGTCTGCCCTGCAGTTGTAGCATTAGGGAAGCTGCCTGTGTCCAACGCTTGGTACCTCGGGCTTGGCACGCGGCAGGTGCGTGGAGCGGAAGACGGCGGAGACGTACCAGTCCTTCTTCCAGGACCTCAACCTTGTGAAGAAGCACTTTGACCAGCAGCGCAAGTCCCCCCCCATCCACCCTTCCCTCCCGAAGTTCGCCGGGGCTGCCATGTGGGCGCGCCAGCTCAGCAAGCGCCTGGAAAAGCCTATGGCCCTGCTCAACCAGGCGAAGCATTTTCTGCCGGAAACTGCAGATGCCAGCGAAGTGGAGCAGGTGGGCTCGGCAAGTTGCCAAGGTTTCGAAGGAGATGCAATTTCGTGCAATCACATAGACGCTTGAGGGTGCCATTGTATAGATGTGTCTCCCTGAACTATTGGTGTTTCGTCCAGGGTGGCTTAAACCCCTCACCCCATCTAGCCGGCTCAACAACTAGGCTTGTGGGCTGCGGTGGACTTGGCGGCTGGTCTGAGAAACTCGCTAGTTTCGGGAGGATGATGACTTGTTCACCAAGGTGAGCCTGCGTTTTCGCTAGTTTCAAACCCTCTCTGGTGGCGCTCGGGAACAGTTGGTCCGCATACAAAACTACTGCAAACGCACCTTCATGAAGAATGATATGAACAAGCACAGGTACAGGGGTTGCCCTTACCCATCAACTCTGAGCCCTAGAGGCCCAGCTCATGCACGCGCGCATATGCTACTGGGGTCGCGACAGTCTTTATCCTGCCTTCTCTTACTCATTTCAAAAGTGCTGGTGCAGTACGTGACGCTCCCAACTCGAGCAGATTGACAAGCATAGAGCACATGATTTGTTTGTCGTTGGTGCTGTTCGAGAGAGCCACGAAGGCGGCCCGCCCTGCTTTTCTGCGCCTGGAGAAACGGCGCTGCTTTTGCATGGCCGCAGGCGGCGAAGCTGGCGCAGCAGTCTCTGGAGCACTACATCAAGAATCAGCACACTGAGTGGTTCAACTCGATCGACCCCAGCCTGACGAGGAAGCTGGAGTACAACCTGATTCTGATTGAGGAGGACAAGAACGGGCAGCTCATGCTCAACTTTGACCGGCAGCTGCTGAGCGTATTCAACGAGGTGCACTACTGGGAGCGCCTGCACATGGAGATCCCGCTGGTGGCGATGGAGATTGCGTCCCAGCGCGAAAAATACCGCGTCATGTACGAGAACGTGCTGCTCGTGGTGCGTGTGCATTCTACCAGACGCAATTAGGGACTGGTCTGCCTGAGTGAACGATGTTTTTGGGCTTCTAGCCATGCTGGCTGTCGAGTCACAATAGGCTAGCCAGTCCAAGCCATGCCATCAGCGAGTAGATGTAGCAGCCTTGGGTTTGTAGAATTGTGCGGGCTGTGGTGATGTGGAATGCTCGGGGAGGTGGGCTCCTAGCAGGTGCGGGACTATAACAAGATTCTGAACGCGCTGGACTCGGAGGAGCGCAAGCTGTTTGCGGAGCGCATCCACTACTTGGACAAGCGCATCACCCCAGGGGTGGTGAAGCTCAACTGGACCTCGGGCAAGCAGCTACTCGACTACTTTGTCAAGGAGGCGCGCAAGCACTGCAAGGAGGTGGAAGGGTGCGCGCGAAACGCCGGGGTGGAGCTGGGCGGATGGGCGGACATCCCCTGCACTTTGGGTGGCGAAACGGAATGCTCACCCAGCATCTGGACAAGACTCTAGCGTTGCAACACATGAACGAGCGCGCGAGGCTCTGCGCTATCTTAGATTTCGACATCTTCGTAAGGCTTGTGTCTTGTCTGAAACGCTTCTCCACTCACCTGTGGGTTTAGCATAGGGGCGTGCTGTGGGATGACGTGATGGGTTGATGGGCCCATGCCAGGTGGGTTAATGACTATAAGAGCGCGAACGAGCGCATCAGCGCAAACTGCAAGATCATCTCGGAGACGCTGTTGATAGTGATCAAGAAGAAGAAGATTTATTCCGAGGGCGAGTTTGAGGAAAACCAGAAGGCGCACCGGGACGTCGTGAGTGCCTTGTAGATGGGCGCATGTGCAGCCCACGCACGTATTCAGTTTGAGTGAACGTTTCAATACACACTTGAGGTTCTGGCAATCAAACTAGCTGCATCGGGCCTGGGAGTAGATTTTTCACAGACGAGTAACCCCTTCGACAGTTCAAATTGGAATCTCGAAACCATATATGCACAGTGACTCTTCTGGAAATCACTTTTCACAAATGATTCCATTTGCTCGCAATGCTTGTGCAAGGAATTCCTCCGGAAACAAGGACTTTGAAGTTTTTGGGGTGCACTCTGTGTTCCGAGTGCGTTGTCAGGTACAACCTAGAAGTCTTTCCTGAATCACTGTTCAGCACTTGACTATAGTAGAACTTGGATAGTTGTTGTGCTCGTTAAGTACTTTTGGAAGCCGCTGAGAGACGATGAAGCGTGGCCTTGTGTTTGTGCCTCTTGTTCTTCAGGTGAGCCAACAGTTTACAAAGTGCTATAAGGAAATCAAGGACACCATGGCCCATACCTACCTGACATTTGCCAACGACCCGGACGAGGTTCAGCATGAGTGGGTCAAGTACACCCAGAAGGTGGACAAGAAAATGGAAGAGGCCCTGCGCATAACAGTGAAAAAGAGCCTTCAGGAGCTGAGCCGGGCGCTTAATGGAGACAACAAGACAGAGGTGCGGTTTGAACGTGCTGAATGTGAATAGGTCTTTGTGTGTTCTTTTCCTTGTCTGTTACAGTTTTTGCGCCCAAAGGAGAAGTTTTGCTAGACAAAATGGGTGCAATGAGCATTGGTGACGACTGCGCGGAAATGTTCTGCGTATCTACGGGATGAACATTCTCGTTGCACGATGATGATCCAGTGTGCCACTCAAAAGTGGGTTCCCTGCTATACTCATTCCTAGAGAAGGGCACCCTTGCACTCTGTGAACAGGTGCATCCGACGCAGATAGTGTCGTCGTGCGCAAATGGGGACCAGAAACGAAACAATGTAGTCGGTTCTTTCTCCGAGGCACATTTCCCGCTTGTCATTGCGCGAAAAAGCGGTCCAGTCTCTCTATTTGTGTTGCCTGGCATGCGGCGCGTTGTGCTTGCAGGTGACCCCTATCTTCAACGTGATCCTGGTGCTGGAGAAGACCAACCGCGTGGAGCTGCGGCCCACGGTGCAGGACCTCTTCAACATGATTCACAACGTCTCCCGCGAGCTCATCACGGTGGTGAGCCACGTCCCGCGGCTCGCTGAGCAGCGTGAGCCCGACAAGGGCCAGTCCGCGCCGCCGCCGCTGCCCTCCTTCTATGAAACCATCTCCAACGACGAAGACACCACCCTCAAAACCATCGTCAGCATCACACAGGTGCCGACTCAGGCCCTCTGCCCTGAAGACGCTGTAGCCGGTGCTTGGACACCAGGTGTTGCAACCCGAGAGTCGGTGTGTACATTCGCGCAGGGCTGTGTGTTGGGATTGCTCCTCGAGTCCTGTGATTTCTTCAATAAAGAACCTACCCATGGAAATTGGCAGACAAGTGGCCTCCCACCTGACAGGTAAGGTGGGGTCTCGCTCGCCTGCTTTGAGATCATGGTCGCCTCACCCACTGCATGCATACGAATGTTGGTGTATGACCTGTTGTGTCGCTTGACTACCAATCGAAAGGTCTGGGTATTGAATTCATCGTATCCTTTTCAAGTATGCACATCGCCTGTGGAGGCCTTTGCAGGCGGTGCAAAGTATCGTTGCGTGGCTAAGAAAGCTGGCCCGGTCGCTCTGGGGGCTGGTAGCTTTCAGTGGTTCTTGATGTATTAATCTCCCGCCTTGTATGCGATAGATAGTGTGTAGGAGTCTCCTCACTACTCCTGTTTGTCATGTGCCAGGGCGTGAGCTCCATCGTGGACAAGGTGCAGCAGTGCCTGTCCAACTGGGAACGCAAATACAAGCATGTGTGGGACCAGGACAAGGAGGCGTACATCCGGCGGTACGACAAGGCGAAGAAGCCGCTGGCGACATTTGACGCGGACATCTCCAAGTACAAGGAGCTGCAGGAGGATGTGGTGGGCGAGGCGCCGAGCGAGAACATGCGCTTTCTGCGCGTGGACTGCGGGCACCTCAAGCAGAGCCTGGTGAACCACTGCGAGGCGTGGGTCAAGAAGTTCACGGGCCTGCTCAACGCCAACGCGCACGCCGAGCTGAAGCAGATCCATGAGATGTTCGAGACCAACAAGAAGGCGCTCGCCAAGCAGCCGCTTAACCTGGACATGCTGGCGGAGTCGGTGAACCTGCTGCGCAAGCTGGTGGATGAGAAAGCCCAGGTGCCACCCCTTCCGCGACAGCGAGCTTGTAGCTTGTAGATAGAACACAAGGTCAAGTGCAAATCCGACCGCGTCAGGCGATGCGGGTGAAGCGAAGAGCACATGCTGAGTGAGCGGGTGTGTCTGTGCGTTGATTATTTGAAAGGTTCAAACGATGTTCGTTCTAAAACCTAGTGGAACTTGTGTTGTTGTCAAATGTGTTGAGTTCGTGCATGAGGCCTAGGTAGGATAAGAGGATCATATAATCACAGTTCCAGAATGTGGAGGGAGGTCAGCAATTCTTGGCGGCAAGTTGCTCTGACAGTGTGATTTTGCACTCCTGCATTTGATGGACACACCACCCAGATTCATGCTACAGGACTCGGTGCGTGACTGATTTAGCTGGCAAGCCTTAGGGTGCAGCCTGTGGATTCAGGAAGCAGGTGGAGCATGAGAGCTTTAGGGCCATGGGTTTTCCACCTAGATCAATCTATCTGTAATCATTGGCTTGTAATTGTTTTATGGGGATCGTGTGCGCAGTTTGTCAAGGTGACTTCGCAGACGAGGGCGTAGTTGAGTGAGACGTGTTAAGCTATCGGTTTTCTTGTTTGATGCTTCTTCGTGATGACTTTATCCCTCGTCAACGAATCTGGAAGGGGACTTTCTTGTCTTGGTGCCTCGTTGGAAAGATTTGTGTCACTTGTTTCCCAGTTGGGCATTCTATTGCATGATGAGTTTGGCAAGAAGGCAGAGTAAACCTTCTGTACACTCTGTTGGGTCGCTCTGTTACACGTCTGATTGTCTGCTGAAGACGGTCGAGTTTATCCAATATCAAGAAATAATGTTTGTTTTCAGTGGAGATATCCTGTACTACCATACGATGCGCGACCACTGTTCATGTTTTTTTTTTTTCAAATGTGCTGCAGAATCATGATTTGTATGTTGGAGCGCTCCCAATGCATTGGGCTCACCTTGCACACAAGATCGTACCGCTCTTCTACCAAGAATCTACTCGAGACATGATGTTCCTACACCCAATGCGTATTTTCGAACCTCTCCCTTGGGAAACCTTGTGTTGCAGGTAGAGGCCCGTTTCGAGCCTCTCTTCGAGAAGTACAAGACGCTGGAGAAATTTGAGGTGCAAGTGACGGAGCAAGAACAATTGCTTGTAGAAAAATTGCCTGCGGAGTGGGCCAGCTTCCAACAGGTACCTTTCACCGCTATAGCCAGAAAGCCTGATTCGTGTTCTTTGTCATCATTCAACAGTCGCTGTAAGATGATTGCACGCTCTTTATCCTTACCCCACAACCAACACGCATGCCCGAGGATGCGCTCAGCTCGGAAATTTTGGCGTTCACGCATTCCAGGGTTTTGCAGGGTCAGGTCATGTCTGCGAATCATTTATTTCTATGTATTTTGAACAGCACGTCTGTATTGCTTGAGTGTGAGCACACTTGCAAGTTGCTAAGTCGTATCAAGTGCGTATTCGAATGTCAGAAAGGACACCGGCACGCGATTGCAGCGGTGCAAGCATTGACGAACACATTGTTTGCCATTTTCGCTTGATCACCATGTGCGTTATCGTTGTCCGGTTCGCGTTTGCTCTGATTTCTTAATTTAGTTGCCGGAATGTTGCTGTGTGGCAGGTTTTGTCTGACACAGAGGTGGACTTGGACAAAGCCAAGGAGAATTTCAGGGACAAGCTGGCAAAGATGGTTGATCAATTCGTCAAAGATGTTAGCGACAAGCGCGAACAGTTTGTTGAGGTGGCGCCCTATGGGTCAGAGAAAACAGTGCAGCAGTCTTTTGATATTATCAAGAAGGAGAAAGCTAAGGTGTGATATACTGGGCTTTTTATTTGCCTAAAAATAATCGTGCGCGATAAGTATCATGGGATCCCATGAGACAAAAATGTTGGTTGGAGGATGTTGTCCTCATCAGCCACAGGCGTTCCAACCCTGTCTGTATATGCAAGCTGAGGTTACTGTTGTCGATCGAGTGACTTTGCGAATTTGTTGTACTGAGCTTCTAAGATAGATGCCACAGGAAAGCGTTTAATTCGTCTTTGACACATGCAGGTGAACGCTGCTCGCAAGAAAGAGGCAGAGCTAAAGCAGGGTATGGACATCTTCAATATGCACCAACCCCCATACAAAGAGATGGCCATGACAGAGAAGGAGATTGAACAATTGGAAGCGATATACACAGTTTACCAAGAGTGGCAGGATTCGTACAACGGTTGGAAGGATGGGTTGTTTCGAGATCTTAAGGTGAACTGGTCTGTCCAAGACATCTGTGCACTGAGGGTCGATAGAACATTATCCAAGAATATATCCACTGTTGTGCTATCTGGCCGTGGTGCACGAAAATACTTACACCTGTTGACCGTTTTCATGCGGACACAAGCTGCTTTATTCCCTCAGATCGCCTCCCTCACCTTCTCTCGTGCACATGCAGGTTGACGAAATGGAGGCGGCGGCTGTGGGCTACTCGAAGCGCATTGTGAAGCTGGGCCGCGAGATCAAGAGCTGGGGTGTTTGGACCACCCTCAAAGACACTGTGGACTCATTCAAGAAGACCATGCCGCTCGTGATTGATCTGCGCAACCCGGCGATCCGGCCGCGTCATTGGTCCAACCTCATGGACCTGGTGGGAGTGAAGTTCGATCCTGAAGGGGAGGACTTCACCCTTGAGAAGGTGACAGAGCTGCGCTTGGACCAACACGACGAGTTCATTGCCGACATGTCCGGCAACGCCACGAAGGAGCTCGCCATAGAGCAGCAGCTGGAGGCGATCCAGGAGGTGAGAAAAATCCAGCAACTGTTCCGTAGGGGCGTCCAGCGTCAGTCATGGAAGCGCTGTCGATAATAAGGACCATCCAACTATCATGGTTTCTCAAAAGCATGTTCCTACCCAATGGACACTGAGTCACTATGGTAAGACTCGCTTGTCCTGTATACGCTGGAACTCAACTGGGTGCACGCCGCTTTGAGACTGTGCAACAGCTGTGTTCGAGCAAGGCTTTTTCTAGTTGCGAGAGAACCCGGCAGCCTCAGTGCGCGAAATTGGTCCAAATGGAGCGCTGAATCCTAATGCTCCAAATGTGCAGGTTTGGAAAGTTCTTGAGTTGGACATGGTTCCGTACAAAGACACAAAGGACACTTTCAAGCTGCGCTCCACGGAGGACCTGTTTGCTGCACTGGAAGACAACATTGTGACTCTGTCCACCATGAAGGCGTCAAAGTACTATGTTGTTTTCGAGAAACAGATCAACTACTGGGAACAGAGCCTGAGTCTGGTTTCGGAGATGATAGAAATCATGCTTCAGGTGCAGCGCAACTGGATGTACCTGGAGAACATCTTCATTGGTTCTGAGGATATCCGCAAGCAGCTACCTCAAGAGAGCATTATGTTCGATAATGTCAATCAGACGTTTGTCACCAAGATGCGGGTGCGCAACGTTTTCGCTTGTCCTAGAAGTGTTCGAAACAACGAATGTTGATATTACTTTGCTGAATGCAGAATATCAGGAAGCTGCTTCCCTGCACTTCTGGCCA
>NHOP01000630.1:0-13824 GCA_018697155.1 Pyramimonas parkeae | reverse complement strand
TTTTTTTTTTTTTTTTTTTTTTTTTTTTTTTTTTTCCGCTGTATTTAGTGGTAATCATTTGGGCGATTGGTATGATCATTCGCTAATCGATGGTGACCCGCCAAGTGCAATGCAGAGACACTACATGCAATTAATCATCTCAAATTATCACGCTGATTGGGTTTCCTGCAGTGATTAGCCAACCGGTTTCCTTATCCAAGGGTTACAATATCACTTCCTGAGTGAAGCCCATTCTCGAAAATAAACATCCAAAGAGTTGGTTTACCAACCTGTATCGGCCTTAATCAACTATCAACCGAGGCAATATCTCCTCCTGCCGAACCGCTGGCTCGAACGCGTGCATTTGCGTATCAAGTAAACGTTCTACCTACCAGACCGTCCCACATGGCATGTGCTGGTGGTAGCGGTGCAGCTTGTCTGTGCAAGCTCATGCTGACAAACATCGCACGTGATATGTGTGTGTCTCTGCTCGTGTGGGTTTGCGTGTATGTTGCCTTTGCAGTTCTGTGGAGGGTTGAAGGTGATTGCGGCGCTGAAAGGAATGAGCCACGAGAGCTGTCTCGCGGCGGAGGTGGCGGACCGCAATCCTGAAGCTGCCCTTGCGCGATTCTCATCCAAAAGCGGAGGTGCGCATCTTCCCGTACCTTTATCCAACTGTTCCTGTCAAGGAAATCTTGAAAAGGCTCCTGAATAACTCGTTTGATGATGGAGCCGCACCTGCGGAGAAGGTGTAGGTTGCTCGTTTGAGATCCATTCGCGGGGAAGAACAACGTTTTTTCGTGCACGATATCCGTCCCATCAGTTCTGATTGGCCATCACGTACTTGCCAATCAAAAAAACAGGCGCTGATGCGTTCAAGACCACATGGGAGAGTTAGTGCTGATGGTGACACACACGAGCATGTTGTAGCTGTTGCTGCTTTAGGAGTGCATGTCATATAAGGACTTCCGCATTTGTATGATGGTTGTCTTTGGAATCGATGGTGGTATTTGGATGTGTGTATGTGAAATGTTGGCCTGACGGCTTGCTGACTGTTGTACTCGATTCTTCAATTATAGGCAGGACTCCTTTATTGAGGCATTGACAAAGATACGTGATGAGCAGTTGTCTAACAAACCTGTTTGGCATGAAGGGAAGTGACGATTCGGGCTCCACCCTCTGTGCGAACTTTGTGTCTTGCTACAAGATCTTGTGTGACGTTTTGTATTGCAACAGTTCAATTCATGTGCATGCGTGCCCGCAAGATATCCTCTGGATCGTTTATGTGGATATAACGTGCAAAGAGATGTAAGCCCTCATACTTATCACGGTATTCAACTGCATATAAACCACTCAGTGCGCTTCTTTGATATCGATTTGCGCAGGTCATCAGAAACTTCCGTTATGGATGACGAGATTCGTTTTATTGGATCCTACTACGCGTGTTTGGTTATGAAAGACGGGCCTTGAAGATGAGTTTGTCTTGCGGTAGAATTCAATGCGCAAAACAGTTAACATGGCGTCCCGCCCTTGTGAAATGATAATGTCCCTATGTATAATCTTAGACCCTGATAAAGAACAAATGAGTCGTTTGAATGGAATTCAGCATGTGATGTTGTGACGTATATTAAGATTTATGAATATATCCAGTATTCTGAATCCGGACCACAAACTAACAAAACATGTCGATTGGAACACACGCGGGATGTAGTGCAGCAAGGCTATTGCAGCAGGGAATATGTTTGATAGTCGCCGCACAAATTGATTATTTTTCTTTTCTTTTTGGACGTGCGTTTATCTAAGTGTAACCGTTTTTTTTTCAATCCGAAATGCTGGAGAAGACATGCTTGGTGACAACTGTGAACCAACCCTCCAAGGTGCACCTACATGCAGAGCTATCAAGACGACATCCAACTGAATATGAAACTCACAAAGTGTTTGCTTTGTATGAATTTATGCTTATCATGTGACCATTTGAACGCAGTTGACGAGAGACGTTCTCATTGGATGATGCGACACATGTTGGCATCTGATACGCGAGTGATGAAAGTTCCTTGTGCACTGGAAGAATATAGCGTGTGACTCAGTTAAAATGATTCCCCAACCTTTGGATAAGGAACATATCCCTACATACATATGGATTGACTATGTGTTTGTTTCGTATGAATCTCCACAGATCAGCAGCCGATCCGCATGGGAACGACGAGACACGTTCTTCTTAGATCATACAAGATGTGCTTGAGCCTGATAGAACATTATCCCCTGAATAGATTGTGACGGTAGAACTTGGTGCACAATTGAGTTGGCACGCTATACAGGGCCATGCCTATATTCAGGAACAAGATCAACACCCCTTGGGCGGGAAACCCTATCCACTGAGGCACGCGCTATACACAGCCATTTGGCTGGTAACCCCTTAAATATCCTCTGTATGTTCCCACACCCAACTAGCTTGTTTAGGTCTCGTTTCGCATCCAATGCCTAACAATCCCGACATTTCTACCGGCCATGGATTATTTCCCATTGCAGAGCACACAGCTGGGGCAGAGTTTGCGCCGCGGAGAACATCGTCTCCGATCACAGCCGAATTGGACCCTGCAAGCACCAGGCCCGCAAGCATGGACCCTGCGCAGAAAAGCCAGGTAGAGATTTTCCTATTTGACTAAGGCTCCAGCCAAAGTCTGTGGCCATCTACCACAAGGTGACCACCAGCACCGTAGAGAGGCTTGCCGGCGTCTTATGCAAGGTAGTCTGGCGTGCACATTGGCAATAGGAATCGCACTTATGGTGCCCCAGTTTCGAACACACAGGAGGCCGCGACGTCAAAGGTGGCGTGATTATATCCTCTGGTCGGTTTCAAGGCACAACCTTGACAGATGTTGTTGTTGCACCAAAGCAAAAGACGCATGCGCATGCTTTTAAATGTAATGTGATCGAAATCATGTTCCGCTTGCAGCCCGAAGCGTTCTTGACACCTTGGTGCGTTGTGCCCGGAGCGTAGACATGCCAGGTTGGGGCTGTGGAGGGGCTTTGGTGGGTGAAGGCCCCACCAAAGCAGCTGCCAGCACTGATCTCGGTCTCGGGTTTTTGTTGTTTATCGCTATCGATATTCGGTACGTTGTATGCCCATTAAAAAGTGCTGCGCCAGTGGGGGCTGTATGCAAGATGTGTGACATTTTCAAGACATTCAAGATGTTTGGTCGGAGTCTGCTACACAGCCATCAGATTCTTTGGAGGGGCCATGTCCCTCAGCTGCCGCCGCTTCCTCCACCTGTTCAGCAGGCGGGGCGCGTTCATAGTGCACGCGTTTTGAACCATCAGATATCATGGGCATGATGACGTCTAGAAGAAACGTTCAACCACTTGTCGTTCAAACGACACGCACAAGCTAACGCGATTATTAATGAATCACTGGCAGAGGCCAGTCTACCCGTGTAGCTAGCCAACGCTCAGCCCACTAGGGCACCCTATTGAAGTAGTACTCGAGCCACGCACACAGTTCGATTGTATGTAGGGGCTGAAATCTTGACTCCACGCTCCCCCTACTCTCAACGCCACCAATGAGGGGCTCTTAATATAAGTTTCATCGTCCTTAAAGTCAGTTGGCAACGTCGACCCCGCCGAAGAAAATGAGCGACGGAAAAATCCTTACTGGAGGCGCGTCGTGCCCTCGCTCAAGTCCACACCCATCTACCTCGACCACAGACTGAGTATGGCCTCGGTGTTCTGTTTCACGCTGGTGGTTTACACCACCTGGGGTGATTATGTCCTGCCTGGCGCCAGGTGAGGGCAGCGCCCGTGGCTGTGGTCCGGCTCCCCGCAAAGGGAGTGGGCACAACCCGGAAAAAGATTTCGGTGTGCGGTTGGGGGCTCACTATCATTGCTATCGGTATCATAATTATCATAATGAAAATATGATGATGTGTTGTTATCATCATATTATCATCGAGACTGTCGAGCCGGCTTCGCCACACGTTCCGTTGAGGAGGCGCCAGCTGTCACCCAATCCTATCAGGCAAAGGACTACGCGCACCGCTTGGCGAGCGCCATCCGATCGGGGCAGGTGACCACCGCGGAGGTGATGCCTAGCGGACCGGCGGCACTGCTGGGAGACGTTTTCAACGAGGATGCCCAGCTAGGGCTGCACCGCCCAGGCACGGCAGCGCGGGGGGAACCTGGTACCGCAGCGCGGGGGGAACCTGGTACCGCAGCGCGCAACCTCCAGCGGATGTTCCAGGAGTACTGCGCCTTCGGCACCATGAGGGTGAGCTGGCTCTGGTCGCGAAAACGATTGGGGATGGATTCCGGATGTACTCATCAGGAGGCGGGTCTAGGCTCGATGGCAGAACTCGCGGCCTAGAATCGACTTGTCATGGCATGTGTTTAGATGGGGTTGCTGAGTTTTGAGTTTTGCCGGATCACTTTCCGTTTGTCTGGTTTAGTTGTAAACAGGTCTGTAGTTTTTTCGGTGGTTGTATAGCCCTGGGGTGTGACAGCGCGCGCAGATGAGGTGGTGCATGCTCGTTTATCGCGTTGAAGAAGCAGGCTGTGCATTCGATTGTAGCGGACATTAGGAACTCATTGCTGTGCATGATTAATAGTTGAAAACTTCTCTATGGTCATCGTTATTTAATGTACAGGCAAGTGTTGTTTCATTAGATTTGCTGAAAATTGGCCATGCATGGATAGAGTAATGAGCCCTACTCACTGGGCGGCAAGCCATGTCGGTTGATCTACACTCCAGCACTTCACAAGGTATCCCTTAATATCTAGAAACCGTCGGGGACTTGCACATCACAATTCATAGCGTAGAACCCGAGTGCATGTATTGTGCCACCCCCGTCGGAATACTCTGAGGATCTTCGCACTTCCATATGCACCAGACTTCGTATTGTATTCTCCATACATGGATTTATTGCTGCCGATTTGCATTTATAAATGCACACATAGAATGAGGTAGAGCACATCGGAGAGCGCTTTCACACATATCAGTACATGCAGTAACTATATTTACGTATTTTTTCCTTTTGCACATGGAGTTTCTGAAGTTAAACATTCGTTTTACGATCCGAGATACATTGGGTGATGGTCATATCCCTATATCTAGTTGTTTCCCAACAATGTAACTATACCCCATTTTGTTGATGTACAATGGGATGACCCTTATGAGCTGGATGAGACGTCACGTACACTATTCACACAACTGAATTCCACAGCCTTAAAACATGTGCAACATGACATTTGTACTTCTTCGCATACATGTATGCACTTGGATAAGATATGAAGCAGATGATGGGTTTGAAGTGAAAACCCATCATCTTCGGCAAAACCGCATCATCTTCGGCAGGACGGAGACTCTACCCATGTGGTAGGCTGATGTGTATATCCAGCAAGGCATTGTCAGCGTGGAATTGATTCGGCTCCATCAGGTACAGGGATCCTACCCCAAACCTTCCAGTCTCAAAAGCTCCAGCAGTGACTCGAATGTATGTGTGTTCTTCAAACGTGAACATCGTCGGTAAGTTGCTCTCAATGGTTGCTTTCAGTTTAAGAACATCAGCTCTTGATGCTTCACTAACTTTCCCGACATGTGGATTGTCTTTGCCGGTAAAAATTGAGTGCGAAGTGGTAAGGAAGTCTTCGAATTGAACATTTACACTGTGCAGCCGGGGTGGTGAGGATATAGCTATGGTTTTGGAATGTCCGAATCAGTGATAAGTCAATTACATGCAACAAATTTCAATGCAGAAACGCGCTGTTCTTCAATGGGCTTGCCACGTTTGAAGGGCAGGTGTTCGCCCTTTCTAGCTGCCCACATACATTTGCTACGGGGTTGTGAATATTGCATGGCCACTCAAATGGATCAATTTGTCCTGTCACATGTTGCACCCAATTGTGCGTTGTTGTTCCCGCATGTCGGGGTGCGATTTATGCGATGTCATTTATGTGGTGTGGAGTAGTGTAGAATCATCCAATATTCCAAGTGGACCCGGAGCCGTGGAGTTGCTGGTGGTATGCAGATGATATCATGCAGCTGTCATTTGCGATATTGATTTAGTGTATATACCAGACCTATTCTTGATTCATTCAAAGTTTTCTTGTTGAAAGACTGATGTAATGGACGCATTGTTGAATACCTCTATCGAGACTTGCTGTATGGTTGGCCTTGGACGGAGCATTGTTGCAATAGTGGTTTCGAAAAACAGAACAACACATCGATTCTGGATCTACATCAGCGAAGGTGTTGGAAAGCGCTTTCTTGTACGCAATGAGTTGACGCAACGATTCATATTGTGCGTATGTTCAAACAGACGTTGGGCGACACTTTGACATGGCTCAGACCTGGTCTTGGTGTGGATTTATACGCAAAATTTACCCTATGAGGGATCTTTGCAACTTGTTTGCAATTGAATCCCCTTTCTCCTCACAGCGCTTGATAATGAACTTAAGCTCTCTTTTGCTCTTTGCTTTGGTCATTTGCGTGGCTTCAATGTATGTGCTCGGGATGTTACAAGTTCTATGCTACATGATATACCATGCCCGCGTTGTGAATTAGCCAATACTGTAGACATTGAAATCAGGTGATAGCCTTACAGGCTGGTTTTTTTGCGTGACTTCTGATGGGATGCTCTTTGTCTTTCCTGCAGGTTTCGAAAAGTGAGGATGTTTTTGGTCTTGAGATGGACAGCATGCGCTTTGCCAAGTTTTGTAGGGAGTGCAACCTTACCGAACATCAGCTTACCCCTAGCGGGGTGGACTTGATCTTTGCAAAATGTGTGCCGGCTGGACACAGGAAGCTTGATTTTTGGGCATTCCTGGGAGCAATCTATCTGATAGCGCGTGTGCATGATCTCAATCCCCACGGTGCGTCTCTGGATTGGTTCTCTCAAGCATTGCAAATTTCGTGCGCCTTGATCTCCCTATGTGCTATTCGCTGCCATGTCATTTCCTCTGAAAATGAGCTGGAGTCAACTATTTGTATTGATATTTCGCATGGATAAGATGCTGTGATTGCGCGCTGAAGCGAAGAGGTAATATAGTAGACTTCTCCAATCATTATTTTCATGTACCAGACGGTGCACAGATTATCATCACGTGACAAGTCAGATCAATCACAAATTTGATTGAAACAGTTGTAAATGTATCTTGAATATATGCATTGGTGGGGCTGTATGATTCCCAGAGCTTACCGTTTTGCTGGGCAATCACAAGCAATCCCAGGTCCAGTACGGCCAGAAGCATGAATCTCGATGAGAAAACGAATTAAAAGGATACTGTACAGCTCCTGGTCATGCTTTGGTACCAGAAACAGCTGAGCAGTACTGGATGATGAAGTTCTGTCATGCTTTCATGGATTTGGTAGAGGCTTCTGGTGAAGCTTGAGAATAGCTGCTATACCACGTGTGCAGCCAATGTAGAACTGAGCTGGATAACGTCTTTTTATTTTTGGCATCGGCCTGACAACGCAGTCGCTTGCGCGATATTCCTCAGTCACTCGCCTATCCGGGAATGAGCGATCATATCTAACCCGACGATTGTGACCAATTATCGGCCGCTGCAGTTGATCCATAGAAAAAACAAATCAACCATGTAGTCGGCGCTGTACCAACTGAGTGTGGTGTGCATGGTCATAAATATAAAAGTATTGCAGCAACACGTTCGTGCGCCATGCACGCAGGATACTGCTTCGGATTTCATACCACATGCACGCGCAAGCCCGCCAGCTTAGTCAGGTTTAAGAACTGCAACCCCTTCGAATCATTCATCCGCCATGCCTGTGGTTTTCATTGATCTGCATGTTGTATCATCTTCATGAATATGGTGTTGAGGTAATTGCTTGCTTGTTGTTGTTCTGATAGTCGTTCCCGCAACGCGAGTACACCAACGATGCATAGATTGTAAAACAGTTTCGTGCGAAGTCACAGTACATTCGCGCTTGAGCGCCATTTTGACCCTGAAACATTGCACAGAATCATTCATTCCGAAATCTCACATTCGAGTGCTGCAACGTGCATATTCATCGTATAAGCTCATACGCTTGTCAGGTACTCTCAAATGTTTGTCAAATGACACAAAAGGAGTTGCGAATACAAACTTGTATGCAAAATTGTGATATCGGTTGAAAAGCTCAAACAGGTTGGCTTAGGTACGCCGTTCTCCATTTGTTACATACATACTGTCCATGAATACATCCCACACAAGAGTAGGTACTGCCTCGGTATATCACACGGGTGGTGTTTACCATCTGGTGTGAATATTACCTGGGCTTACAGGCAAAGCGAACGCTCGTGGCTGGGGTCCAGCTCCCCGCTTGGGAAGATGGAACAACCCTGAACCAACGCCCCATATGCGGGGGGTTTACTATCATTATGACTCTTATTATCATTATCACTATTATCATTACTATCATCATCATCATTTTCTGACGATAACAAAGAATATGGGATAGAAAGGCACAGCCAGTACGATGTATTGCGTGCACCTTACCATACATGCACCAGACATTCACAATGTCAAAGAGAAAGCTTATACCAAATGGTTGCAATTGGAGTTTGACTTGTCTATCAAGTATCAATTGACATCAGTCGAGCAATGCACAAATCACTCCGCATCACCATATGAAAGAGACCAGCTCGATTTATGTCAATACAAGACTGCATTTGCAAAGAGCTGTCCAACTGCATAACTAAATACACTACGCTTCCACTATTATCAAGAAAGCAAATGTATATTCTTTGCTTTCAGCACAACAAGTCAAATTCAAAAAGTAAGTATGCTTGTTCCTGAATGACATCAATTGAGCACAAACATTCGCAGTGAGGATGAGCACTAGCTTCCATGTGCACCCCTCAGATTCCTTTCCGGATGATCTGTATTTGAATGAATGCAGAACGATTCCAGAAAAAATTCTTTCACATCAACAACGCAAATGGTGCCAACTGTCATTCAAATACGTGCAACCAGTAGCATATCGTATTTCAGTGTCGACGGAATGCGTTCTTCTCATCGCCCCCTCCACCACGCTCACGGAACCAGCTTCGTCGGTTTACGGTGTCTGCAAGGCTGCTGTTCTGATTGGCTCCGTACATGTCCTGCAACAGTCCAACTTTTTTTTTTTCAGTTTGCCCAAATTGGCTCAATAAGACTTGCGCACTTAATGCGATCAGTATTTGGTATTATTTGCAATTGTAATGCTATTGCAAGCATGCAATCAACAGGCTGCGCCAAGCGACAAATACACTTGCGCTTTTATGGCTACCATATTAAGTTGATAAAGCATTCATGTTATAAACTGGGGACAATCTTTGAATTCCATCGTGGAATATATCGGTCTCAGCTGACAATTAAACGCAGGCCATGCTCAACATTGCGTGCTTCAACAAACAGGTAGCCTTTCCAACGGTCAGACCAAACTGCTGGTTCAAAACTTCCATCACATACTACCTAAAACACTGCAAGTAAAATAGATGGGAAAATCTGCACGACTATAATTGCCGAGCACGAATGTGAGCATGATAGCCACGTAATGGTTTCTGTAAGAGCATGTTCCTGAGAAAAAATGGCGATGTAAATACAGCCTTATCATATTGTATACACACAAAGGAAAACACACAAGAAGCACAATTTGTGCATCCCGCAGGAGTGCATGATCATTGTCCAAGTCACCTTCCCAGCACTCTCCAAGAAACTGGCTTTCTCGTTCTGCGTGTATTCGGCCTGTTCGCTCTCCTCCTTAGCATCCTTGATCTTTGCCTGGGAAAGCAGAGTCGTCATAACATGCACCATGCAGCCAAGCAACATTCACAATGATTATACAAGGCTCATCAAGAATGTGACATGGTCGTTGGTCAGAATTTGCATTTTGTTTGTCAGTAGAATCCTTGTTCTGGGGAGAACTCTACAAGTCAATGATACACGTGGACCTGGGAAGCCTTCTTGTATGCAGTTTATGTTGCAGTTCTGAAGTCAGAAAACACCTGGCATACTTCCTACAAACACCAACACCAAGGAACCACCAGGTAAACCAAACCCACTCTTCAAGCCAACAGTGGCAGGCTCAGATCAGAACTGTCATGGATGTCATGGCAACTACCCAGCCGTGTTGTCCCAAGCAATCACATTAGCAGACACCTTCTAGGCTGTTGCCAGTGCTGTTTCTTGCCTCAGGCTGATGCGCCAAGAGCTTGATACTTGAATATTGTGAATTGTACAATTGATGCGTTAACGCCATGTGCGATCGCCGTACAGTCAGCCAGTATGATCATTCGATCAGAGGTGACCCGCTAGCAAGGGTGGCCAATGAAAAACCCAAACCATTTGTTAACAACGAAACTAACACAAATCAAGCCATCCAACTCAAGCCGTGAAACGCAGAATCTCAATTCTGTTTATCACACGCTACAATTTCTGAAGTGAAGAAATTGTTGCATGCGGAAGGGGAGCTTTTGACGAAATTGCGCATGGTGATGTCAATTGATGTTTGCTGTAATAACTACACACAATAGGGCTGACACTTTTGCCCTGCATGCCAACTTTTCATTCTCTAGCGCTCAATCGGTTCGACCCAGTCTCCTTGCTGTGTTGTGTGAAGAACGCGTCAAAGCTGTATTGCAATTCAATTTATCACTTTCCAGGACGAAGCAGGTTAGTTGCAAATCAAACATCCTCCAACACTCAAACATAAACATACTCACACACCTGTCGCAAGCGCTCCCAGCGTGCTTCCTCGTGCACATCTGCATCCGACTGCATTGCAGCTAGTCGAGCCGCCTGCCAGGACAACACATGCACAAACCACATAAAGAATACGTGGTTGGAATCTGCTTCATACTCCCAAAACGAAATAGTGCGTGATAAGCCAAATGTTCAAAGACGAGGGTATGGATCTTACAACCAGGGAAACTAAAATCAGGGAAACCATGCAGGCTGAATACATGTCGATGGTCCTGTAGATATTGGCGCTCCCACACCTTGAGGAACTGATCGCAGTTTGAAAATATCAAAGTTCGCTGAACAGATTTGATGAGTCTACAAAGGCAAAATTTCTCAGTGTTTCTGTTACGTACAACCACGTCCACAATGCGTATCTGTTGCTGGAATGACATATGCTTGAAGCAGCGGAATGTGGTATTCAAGGGAAGGAGGTATCACAAAATAAAGCCTCATATGCAAGATTCCACACAAACAATCAGTTGCTATGAGCTAGCCATTCGTCTTGAGCAATCTGTCTTGACACTTAGCATCGAAAATAATTCGATAAGCTAGATCACCAAATACAGAATAGCAAAAATCACGTTCAGCACAAGAAACCAGCACAAATGCAACTCTCAATGCACACGTAACAGACCACGTGACTCTATCTCGCAATCCTGGAAAACGCGAAAGAATCATTCATTGATCGAGAACAAATTGATTGGATCATGCGTCATTACGACAAATTGAATTGAGAATCAATCATAAACTGCTGCTTGAAGCATCGATCAGTCACTGGCATGAGCGATAAATTGACATCAAACAAAATTTCGCTTGTTCATGTGTTTCAATATTCACTGCCTTGTGTGTTTTTTCAAAATCAATATTGTTTGACATACAGGTTCGTCACAACCATGGATGTAACAAAGAAACATCGCGCCATGAATCGCACCTTCTCCTGCTCTGTGAGCCGGCCTGGGCGGTGAGGCTGTCGCGGCGCAGCAACCACCTTGGGAGGGGTCTTGGCTCTGGGCTTTGACGCACGCTCCTCCTTCATGGCTGCCATCTTCTCAGCTTTTGCGTTTCGAAGGCCCTCCGACATGTGGCTCATGTCCAAGCCGTAGGACTGCACACCATTCAGTCCCGCCACATTATGCCGTCGTCATGAGACAAGACAAAAGAGGGGAGAAGATATCCTTGAACAAGGTGTATTTGCCAGAAACGGAAAGTATAGTCAAGCCGCGTTCCATCTCTCACAGCTCAGGGGGCATCAACAAGCTCTGGATCTTCTCTGCGCATTGCAGAGAAGACAATGCATGGACAAATCTTGTAGATTGTTCATTTAAATGACCATGGCAGTTGTAGGGCGATGAACAGCAAATTGGTCTTCAACTGACTACCCATTCACCGGCTGCAGAACTAGTGGCTGTACTTGTCATGATCATCAACAGTCCTTGAGATAAAATGTCGTGAATTCAAAGAGTGTTGAAGATTACATGGAGGAGCTCAGCATCAACCGCCACTGGCGCCACCACTTCTGTTTGTAATGCGCCCAGCTGTTGGGCTTACCTGACAGAATGAGAGTAGAAGAGTCTAAGATTTCTATTTCATTTTTCGCGCAAGCCCAAGTCACACTCTTGTTCACACTTTTCCATATGATACCAGTATGACATCCTCGTTTGAATAACTTGCCCTTCAGATGCTTTTCTGTAAGTAACCAGTATGTTCTCCTTGTCCGATCAGCTTGCCCCTCAGCCATGAACTGTATTCCAAGAACCTGGATGTTGCAGATCTCGGGTGTTTGAATTTCGACCTCATACCTCAGCCATTAGCGGCAATTTTCATCTCACACACAAAACGAAATCACAAATGCATATGGATATTTGGGTGTCGAGCCGCCTCTAAACTGCTGTTGAAACAGCTTTTGTAAGACGCTGAAGAACGAGATTGGTCTGGCTTTACGCCTACTACTGCAAGAGATGATAGTACCCACTTGATGTGATGCTGCAAACGAAACACCCGTTGCGTTCACTTCTTATGGATCAGTACACCCCAGCAGAATTTGTGATGGGGATGAGGGGACGCATTCTTTGTTGATCATACGACATGTAATTAGACGTCGTGCAGTACGGAGGTCGGAAATGGCTATCCCGTGCACTGATGGGACTTCGCGCACCCAGGTGACATGACTCCCTGCCCTTTGGGAAAGGGACATACCCTTATATACATGATAATGATGTATCTGTCTAGCACGCTGCATCAAATGCATATAGGCGTGTGCCGTCTCACATCTCTCATGGCTCTTCCAACAGGGAATGTTGTCGGTCTTCTGGTCCTCATGATGATAACATGCTATCAATCAAAAGAAATGTTGCACTTAGATTCAGCTCATGCAGACAGCTGGATTCTTGAGTTCTAAACATGAAGTTCATGCATTTTGCATCATACAAAACATCATTTATCTCCTTATCTTGCTCATTCGCATTGACTGAGCTTGTCCTGCTGTGGTGCAACTTTGCCCTGCAAAGGAAATACCAATCGAACAGCCTACGCTGGGCTTAACTTGCACTTGATCGCATTGTGCCGCAGGCACAACAAAATACAAAGCTTTTTCTGGTACGGCACAACAAAGATTACCGTGAGGACCAAATTGACACTCGTGAAGGGTACATTTATCAGGATCGAAAACCTATGCACGCACATTCCCCGCGCACATATACAGCTGCTATACTTCATGGTAGACTTATCCTGAAAAATAATTGCTGTGATTTGGAGCTCAATGCATTGCAAACTGCGGCTCCTCGTGCTTAAGGGGTGGAGCGACGTTGCGGCAATACAGTTTATCTTGGCCTGCCAGAGTCTGAACAGCTGATTTTGCACGTGGGAGTTTTGGTTAACCCTAAACCCTAAAACCCTAAACATACTTGCCACTCAAAGCCAACCCGCCACACTTGGCTTTCTGAGCTGCAGCACCTACGGGATTTTCAGGGAAGGGTACCTGAAACTTAACCTGTAGCGGTGCCCCGCTTGGGAACGTGGCAAGGCTACCTCTAAAGAACATCTCACAAGACTATCCGTCAAGACACCTCACATAACATGGCAGCTTTTAGTGGCTTGGCGCTTAAAACTTTTGAAACACCAGTTTTCATGGTG
>NHOP01000629.1:0-13837 GCA_018697155.1 Pyramimonas parkeae | reverse complement strand
CAGTTGAGCGTCCCGCTTTTCAGCACACTATCCACCATACAGAGATACTCAGGCGTTCCAATGAAGCTGTGCAGGCTCATGCAGATCCATGCCACTGGAAGCAGTGATGGAATGCAAATCTGTGGTGCCCCCTTCAAGCACAAATCGTTCGCGTTCAAATGAACGGTCCCGAACATCCACTGCCCAAATCTAAACAGCAACAAGATGTGCAGCGGCATGACCACCTTGGCAGTCCCTGGAGCAATACTTGGCCTGCTTGCACCGGCTGCCACCAATCACCCATCCAGAACAACTCATCTCCAAACCCAAGCGTGAAACAGACTGGCAACGGATGCTACTGAAACGAGCTAACCTCTCGAATTGAAGTGGAGAAATTTGTCAAGCCAGACTCAAATTCTGTGCAAGGGCAGAAAATTCAGCCCTCAACAATGCATCAATTCAGCTGGGAACATTCTCATAAAATACAGTATATCAAGAAAAGTAGAGATGACAGTGACGCCTGGCTAGCACTCACCTACACTGTTTCGTGACCTGGACAAGCATTTGCTGAGGGCATTTCCCCCAGGAACATCCCACAGTTGGGTCCGTCATATCAGCTACCATGTAGCGTGGAGAGCAATTATCAGTCACGTCATTCTCATCCCCCCTCTGGGTTGACCTTTGATCAAAGCAGAATCCGGGCTTCATCTCTGGATTACAGGCGGCATTTGTTGCCTACGCAAGCACGTCAAGTTCGGCATCAGCAAATGAGACATAAAGTCAACATTAAGGAACTACATTAACAGCTTTCAACAACAAAATCGTTCTTCGTCAGGACTGCTGTTGTGGCAAGTTAATGTTTCGTCGGCACGTATTGCAATCACCTCTTCCGGTGCATTCACCAACGCAGCATGCTGCTCGCTTACTGCGAGCGCTTGCACCATCACGTCCATCACCTCCTTGCTAGGCTCCTTGCTCTGCTTTGGGCTTACCCGCCGATGTGACGAAACTGGTTGAGTACATGCGCTGGCCATGTCCTCCTGGGCAACATGCCCGTCTATAGCGAGCCGCTTCAGCCTCTCAGGCTCTGCATGTTTGTCAAACGGAGTATGTTTGAAGACTTCTGGCATGCTGATTGTTGGTGAAGACTGGTGAGAGGAGGGATCTGAGGTATGAGACATAGCTTGCCTGAGCGCTGTCTTGAGTTGGATGTTCTCCTTGCGCAACATTTGATTCTCTTCCTGGAGAAATGCAAATCAGCAGTTTAACCATTTGAACCGAGGGCTCATAAACGATGGTGACACACCACGCCAGTTTCGGATGAGATCGCTATACGGCGCTTACTGTAACATAACCTAAAAATACCACTCATGAGACCCAGCAAGATAGCCTGTGGAGAATTGGTCTGGCAATTTGTTCATCAACCAGAAGTCACCTGTGAATCGTCTAAGTGGAAAAAATCCAGCTTCATAAGAAAGACGTCAACATCTTCGATGGGTGAGTAAGCTCGATTGCTTGGAAAGTCCAATATCCGACCCGACTCTCCCTGCGTTCACTATGACAACACAAACAGCACCAATTTTTTGTCCATTTGCCCAATAGGCTAAAGAGCTGTCTATACCTTTTGGCATGTAGCACCAAAGCAGAACCTACAGAGTCTCCGCAGTCGCTGCGCAGGGGGAGCTGCATGTGGTTGGGATTGGGCTAGGGGCACTCGTCGTATATAAGGATCAACTCTAAGGAGAAAGCAATAAGTGGGTCACGGTTCAGTTAGCATCGGCGCTAGAGGAGCTGGTCGCCTCCTGCTGTCACCAAGTTACTGGTGGTTCCCATGGGTGCGGCAGGTTCCACCGAGAACTCGACCAAGTGAAATGCGATCAAATCCATCAGAAAGCCCCCATGATTCACCATTTCCATTTTGCAACAACCCGCAATTTACAACAACTTCACCCATCAACATAGCAATACATATAGTGAGCTAAAAAAAGAGGGAGAGTGGCCGCACCTTCAAGGCTTTTGTTTGCCTCTCAAATTCTTGTTGCATCTCCCCTCGAAGCAGGGCTTTCATTCTATTCTGCAAGTCACTCATTTCCAGTGTTTGAGGACTGGTACTCTTGACGCTCTCGGGGTTGCTCGGATTGTCTGCAGCTCCAATGCGCGTTTCCTGATGTTTACACCTGCTCTTCTTGCGCTTTGCTTGTGATGTTGTTGTTTGTTCACTGGCAGTGCTCGCAGCAGCCACCAAGGTAGGGTATGTCGACTGCCAACTTGGGAAAGACACCTGAGGGAGAAAATAAAGGGAAACCATAAAGCGATTCATGCTTTCGTTGCTGAAATCCACCTCATCTCGTGTACGCAACATCCAATCAATCATTCATTGATTGAATGCTTGAACAATTACATGCAGTGACAAGGTTACAACAGGATGACAAATGGAAAGGCTGAAAAATCTCTTGGAAGAAGGGATACAAGTTTCAACCGCACCTGCATTAAGCCTACGCAACGAGATTTGGTGTTCAGAAAACCCCTGGGAAACTATCCGCATTCGTTAACGTGTGGCCTCACCTGCGATACTGTTCCGAAGAATCGAAGCACCAATGCTTCAGCCCATGCGCTAGCTGCAGGGTCTGGGTCGCTGCAAGAGCGACACTCACTCCCCAAACCAAGAAACCGTAAAATGCGTTGAACGAGAACACAACATATGCACAACATAGGTAGCCGAATCGACGATGAACAGCGCACTCTCATTGTGTTGTCACAGTGGCGTTCAATCGGTAACCTCACCTCTCATTGCGAAAATACGTGGCGTGAGCTTGCGCCACCTGACCCTTGCAGTGATCCATGTACTGGGGATCCAGTTCACAATTGGAACACTCTCCCTCCTATGAACGCACAGCCCATCCCAAAAATCACAATCAAGTGAGTGCGTCCACATACACGCCAGGCCGTCAGCGCGTGTAGCAGTGACCATGGAATTACATGAACAGTTGTCTTGTTCCAGGTGCTACAGTCTCAACGAGGCATCTGGACAGCAGGGCTACAGGGGCACCAGAAGGGTGGACGCAAGCACCTGCAGGATGAGGTCCTGGAGGCAGGTGAGGTTGTGGGTCAAGTCGTTGCGTTGCGCAGGGGAAAGGCAGGCCCTGGCCAGGGTCCACAGCCCGGGCACCAGCTCCGCGGCGGAGGAGAAGGCGCACTCGCACGCAACGCACGCCTCCGCCACCAGCCCCAGGCCTTTTACTTGGCGCCCAACCGCCTCCGCCGCCGCCCGCGCGCATTCCAGGGCCCTGTCCAACACCTCCTCCTCACTTCCGGCGCCTGACACCTGAGCCGGTGCAGAGCAACCGCGTTCAGAGCATTCACACATCCAAAGCAAGCTCATACCTCAAGCGAGGTCAGCCTGGATATGGGGGAAGGTGTTTTCTGTTTGCAACTTAGAAGTCATCGAGAAATTTAGGAAAGAGAGCTGTCCACAAAACACAATGCTTTGAAACTTCATCTGTGCTGCCAACAGCATGTTGATAGCGAGCATCAACATACATGACATCATACATGACATGAAGTGTTAAGGATAAGCGTCAAGGTTGACAAAATGACAAATGCCAATTGAGTTCTGAGTTGTTTCGCAAACACAAGAAATTGCTGTTGCCATGCGATGTATGCAATGATCAGATCTCTTTCTGAATGAGCTTGGTTCCATACAAACAAACATACGACACACCTTTTCGACTAGATTGGTAATCACCCATTGAGCGACGTCTTTTGGAAACGTGCTTGACAAAAGGAAGGCTTGAAGTCGGTTCCTCACTTGTCCACGTGGCACTACTTTAGCCAGAGCATAACATATAAACGTGCGCCCTCCATTCATTGTGGCCATGTCCTGAAATCCAAAAAGCTTCTTAGCAACAGCTGCTCTTGAGCCCCAGCCAAGCACATGCGTCGAACAAGCTGAATGCAAGCACACATACCTGTTCCTATGGTAGGCCTCAAAACGCAGTTCCATCTCCCGCATGCAAAAGAGAATTGCAGTCGTAATGTGGCGCCAACCAGTAGGGTAGCCCGGATGATATTCGTTGCGCCATCTCAAGGAATGTAGACATTTGCACAAATCAGTGTTGCAGGGAATGCATGGTGATTGTTGCCATTCGATGTCAGCCTTTGTGCAGCGGCATTACCTGTCGGCCGAGCGGGCTTCGGATGTGGCCGACCCACGCCCGGTCTGGCAAACATGCAAAGTCGACATTTACATTGAAGGCACCAGTGTGGAGTACACTATGGTACGTGTACGGTGGAAGAAATAGCATGTCCCCCTCTTGCAACTTTGCTTCGAATCCAGGGAACGCTCTGTAAACCTGTCAAAGAGTCCGCATATCCAATCACTCAGAACCAACCAACATAGTAAGGGTCAAGTCATAAGCACCAACTCGTGACAATGGCCAGAACCTACCCTAACTCCCGGTATATTTTGCTTCAATGTGGTGCTAACTGCCTTGTAGATATCTGCATTGGCAGCAAGCGCCATATTGAAACAAATCACTCTGTCACGACACAGCACTGCAAAGACTCACCAGACAACCATTAAGATTTGTGGCAGAGCAGGGCACCTCGGGTTGCGTGAAGTCATGCGTCGGGGAATTGTCAAACGGTGGCGAGCGCTGCAAGGGCATGTCGCTGCCTCGGTAGAGAAACCATGTCTTAGATCCCTTCACCTGCAAATACACACACCCACGAAGGTTCAGGAGGCCATCACGCTGCACAAGTTGCGAGCGAAATAGTTTTTGACAAAATTGCGATTAAATGTTCTTTCAGTGATGTCATCCGCAAGTTTACACATCTTCAGGTTCATGTCTTCCTGCGTGTTCCATCAGGAGTAACTTGACTGCGTACATCGATATAGAATTTCGAGGTTTCATTTGAAGTTCAAGGTCAATGTCAAAGTCATGTACTGGCATGGGCGATTGTGCATGCCAGGCTAGTTTGCATTGTGTATCTCCTCTGACAAGTTGTTGCTCGCATCTTCAGTCACCTCAAGTTGGTTGGTGCATTGGCACGATGGTTTGCATTGCAAGATTGCGACATGCTGTGGTTGGACTTGTGAAAGCTCGGCTGTGAAAGCCAACACATAGCAGCGATGTTTATAACAGTATAATATCATCGCGAGGATTTTCTCACTCTACCCACAAGGGAAAATGTCGCCAGACTTCAGACTACAGACTGCACCAGAGGTTCATTATATCCGAAGAGAGTCCCCGGAGGAGCGGTATCATGCTGCAAGGTCAGTCCGTTCAATTTCCATATGGTGAGCCAACATTGCCTTTTGCCATGAGATTCCAGGCAGCTCTAAATCGTGCCTACGAAGGAGCAGACGAGATACAAAATACTCAAAAGTGTTTACCTCGCCCAAGTCATACAAGCTGTTCTTGACAGGTGTGTGGATCGAGCTGGGCTCTGCGCCGTGAACTACGAGCGGTTTGGATGCTGAAAGCAGAGAGTGTGAGAGTGTCCTGGAATCTTCTGGAATCGTTGACAGGATGACCACTAGAACGTACGCCGTTGTTCAAGAGACACCTGGACGGAGAAGAAAGCGTAGCCAAAGCGATCGTAGTGGCACCGCCCATGGAAGCCGCGCGCGCTCACAAATAGCCTGGCCGTCTCCCGCCCCACGATGTCGCGCACGCACAGCTGGTTTCTCTCATGCAGCACCTGAGCGCACATGCACCGAAAAAATGATGTGCATGCCCCCATGAACAAACGGATGTGAGCACATGTGCTGCTCTATTCGCAATATTTGAAAACAACATTGATTAGTCCATTTCAATGACGCTGTCTTGTATTGCTGTTCTGTACATGCGATCAGCACCAAATTGTTGATTCAGCATCCCAGTCCAGCGCGACGGAAGATGGAAAGTGCGTGCGCACCTACCTGCCACAGGATTCAGCCCGTCAGGCTCACTCGATAATCTTCCAGACCGGGATTCTCCTGCTTCACATCCAGCAAGCTCCCTACGTACCCTCACGGCGCACACACTGGATGGATGATTCATGTTTGCAGCTCCAGACTCACCTTTAGCACCTTGGGCACAGGGCAAGAGGGCGCCACTGTCTCGTACGGCAGGGCTACGCCATTCTTGAGTGCTGCCTCTTGGGGTTGCTTGCTTTGCACACACTTCTGTATGTAGTCGAAATACTTGGCAAGCGTGGGCAAGCGCACGTCGGCGTAGTGCGCTGCAGCCGTCGCGCTTGCGGGTTGGTGCGCCACCATCTCCGCTGCCTCGGCGTCAGCGTGCTCACACACCAGCTCTCTCATTGCCTCCAGGCTCCACCGCCGGCGAGCTGGCCACTCCCGCGCTACCTGCTCCATCGACCAAAGCACCAAACGCAATCATCCCAAATAGATGCATACCTGCATACCTGTTTTGCGCGTTCACTAAACTGATATCTTCATTGATCACAAGGTGTGCGGAAAGCTCCCTTTAACGCACATTCCGTGCATGAACAGTAATTTTTCCATACGCACGTAAGAATATGGAGTTAATCATTGTGGTCCTCAATGCTAGATGATAGCAGTCACAACATTCATTCACATACACAATCAATAATCAGGACAACAAGTATTTATACTGGCGCTATCAACAGTTCGCAGATACAATGAAACGACACGATCGTTCCTTGACAACCTACAGAGAAAGAGATTTCACTCAGATCCAAGCATGTTTGTCTGGAATCTGTCGCTTTGCAGTGGAAAAAACACATCATATATTTTGAGAGTATCAACAGAACGAGGGGGTATGTATATATGGGGACATGACCCTGACCACAAAGGCGTAAAGCCATGTCAACTGAATCACGCGCTAAGTTCTATCGCTGCACAAGTAAACCTTCGAAATCCATGTATCGTGTCAACACACATATTGCGTAGTCCAGGGAGAACGCATCTCACCACCCTCATCAAGACAGTGCTGAACTGTGAAAATCCTTATGCAAGAAACTCCTTGTTTGCATCACATGCCGTCGGATGCCAGCGTGTATACATACAATTGGCATGTCATGCGTCACGAGAGTTGCTTATCACCTAAAAGACAAACACAAGCAAGTGGTTCCACGACCCAGCAACCAAACTCGCCAATTTCTAACAGAGTACGGCTGTTTGTATGTATCCAACAAAACAAGATGTGTGCAATTTCAGAATATTGCCGGTAAACCTTTCCGTAATTTTGTAAACAAGTTTCATCTCAAACAAAAAATGTGTTCATCTATGCATGTAGGACATGAACGAAAATTCATTCTGCAATCACACCTTGGTGATGATTACAGGCTTTCCAGGATTAAAGTATTGCTCAAAGAAGTAGTCCGGAGAAACTGCCTCATCAAGGCGGTCAACCGGTTGCAGCATCGGCGCCATATTCACCATTCCCAAGATTTCCAACAGATGATCCTGCAGCCGCAAGCAAACTCGATCACTTTTTTGCCTCTGGTCACGTACAGTTCTGCAGGGCGTACGAAAGCAGTGCAAGAAGCCTTTGTTCGTTCACACGCTCCACAGGTACCGATGCCAAAACAGTGTGGAAAGAGTTGTGCGTAAAGACGCTCAATCGTCTAGACGAACAAATGAAAGCACATGTCCAAAATTTGGGACTCAATCTAACAATCAGCTACATCATTGGTCCTAGTAAAACGGACACGATGTTGCGTGCATTTCGAATCCGGTCAACGCTTTCACACCTCACGTATCGGAGGTTCACCCTACAGTTTCAGCATGAATCTCGTGCGTAGAAAAGCAACAATCGTTCTAAAATTATATCATGAATGTTGTCCCGTTGCAAAAATCATTTCAAATATTTTGACCTGGAGCGCTTACCAGCACTTGAACGTGAGCCACGTGCGTGGTCAGTTCACAGGACAGCGCTCTCTATCCAAGGATAGAACGCGATTTTCATGATGAAGGACGACGATATATCGAACATTTGCACGATAATCAATTCCATATGTATGATTTCTAGGTTTCCTGAATCTGAAAATCCTGAACGCGGAATGATTCCTGGGAAGAAACGAAGTGCACGCGGCATGCTTGAACGGGAAAAGGTGCCGAGATTGCCCAACAATTCGAATCTCCCACGTTAACACGTATCTTTGAAATTGGAAAAGCTTTCGGACGATAACATTTCACCCGCAGAGCATCTGGTGGGATGAAGTATCCCGCAAGGATGGGTACGAAGAGGATGTAGTTCTTGTCAACACTTCACAGGGTTCCTGTTCGACCGGCAGCATGTGCGACTCCGACTTGGGTAAAACACGTGATAGCAGGATGATCATTGATTGAAGAATTCGTTTCTGACGAGATTTCGTAAGCAACCCCCGACTTTAGCACCGCATACGTACGCGAGCAACACAACGCACAAGACTGCTGCTATAGGCAATATTGCTTTTGGTTCAAAGAAGCGCTAAACCATTCAAGTGGACACTGATCCCTTAGTCGGTTGAATTTTCATTGGAAGGGAAAATAGTCATTTTCATAGCGACATTAATTCTTCATGGAGGGAGCGTACGCTGAGTTTTCCAGGCGCGGGAGCAGCCAGGGTGCTTAGAGAGGCGGGTCAAGGTAATTCGGGTCGCAGTGAGGAGGCTGCTGTCGCGGCCCGCAAATAACACTCATCCCAGGTGAACTGAAGCCCAAGCTCACACAGAGCCCAGGATCGTCCCCGTTGTTCCGACGGCTCCGATGTTCGGAGAAAGAGAACTGGGACGATGCGAGGTCGGAATTATATTGATGCATGGATGATCGGGAGCCCCGACTTCATACGTCTGCAACCCGCTAGTATGTGGGTCGGTGTTCGACCGGAACCCGTCGGATCCACGCGTGTTTTCAATCGGTCCATGTCCCATTGTAACACATATTTGCCCAATCTATCCACTTTGCGATAGTTACCTGGCCGATCTTAACCAAGCGGATGAACTAGCGCTTGGTTCAACCTGCGATAAGTAAGCGTGCGCCAACACCCATCTCCTTTTTGACCTGGATGTGGTCCCATGTCCGTAACGACTCTCGCACACGCCCACCGCTAGAGGTATTACCACATTCGCGCCACCAACGAGCAATACTGACCTCGTCAAGCCGTCAGCTTTTGTGAAAAACATAGGTTGCGCACGCACACTGCCGGGCCACATTCATCGCATAATCGGAGCAGCGAATGCGATCTCGCTCAGTGGCGATGGCGCGTCCCATTCACGCGTCCATCGAACGGTATGATAGATGATTCTGATTCAGATAGATGATATCTGCTTCGAACTTCCAGTGTCATGGGATTTTTGCTGATTTATGTGTTCCAGGGTAAATCGCACCTCCGATATAAGCACATGTCCTGTCGAAATTGGGGCGAGACGCTTGGATGATACTGGGAATTTCTTGGGAGGCAGGCTGCTAGTTAATCGCTTTGTGTTGTGGCTAAGGGTCACCTGGAGTTGGGTCTCAACTGTGCTTTTGGAAAGCGTTTTGAAGACCGTCATGTTTCTCTAGCAGAGCGTACTTGATTATGTATGTATGTGTATGGAGACATGACCCTTGCCCAATGTGCGGGGAGGAATTCCAAATTAATATGCTTAATTTTCCAACGCCATTAGGGTGACGTACAAAACCCATGTTCATGTAGAAACGCATTTTTCGTGATCCATCTTCATCAATATAGTCTGCAGATCTTAGTATTTTGCAAAAGTTCATATGACTTGAAATATTTGTGTGTTTCATGTCAATTGGTTGCCGACTCGTGCACTCTGCTTGTCGGTGTGCGTCCCAGTTGTAAACAAGCTTGTCTGCTCCAGCTTCTTGGATTGAGGGAGTAATCGTTTCATTCCGAACAATGCACATTGACAAAAACCCGAATTGTCAGGTTAACTTCCCGGACATTACCATAACAATGTTTTCTTGCATTCCTGTACTAAATTTCCTTCCGCTACCGCGATGTATGCCCATAACATATGTTCCTGTATTGCTGCGTTGTACATTTATGGGGACATGGGCCCTATCCGCTAGGCAAGACGACAAGTAAAGATTCATGCACCAAACTATATGACTATTTAAACTCAGGCGCAGGATGTGGCATGTAATAATTTCAGTATACATGCGAGGATGGTTCATGGAATGTTCATGGAATGTATTTTTGCGCTTTTGACATACCTTTTGTTTGTCTTTTTTGCTCTTTCTCTAGTTGTATGAGCGAAATTCCTGATGAAAAAAAAATTGAAGAACATCAAACAAAACAGAGTATTTTCAACAACCTTGCCTGAAGCATGGAGCTGCAAGGGACTGTCACTATATTCCAGTATCAAACTGCAGCAGTTTCGAGAAACTGCGGTAAACAACTCGTAGACATGAGCAGTTTACCCGAATTGAAGCTTAAGACAGCAAATTCAGCAGTTCATTATGCACGGCACAGGTTACCTGATATGTGAACAAGACTCAGATGCATGCATGGCTGCAACGATTTATTGCTGATGTTTAAGTGACAGTGCTCACCTGATTATGTGTTCAGAAATGGCAATGTGTATTCCGCAGGAGCTCATTCATATTGGTGCATGGTGATTGAGTTTCATGAACCTTCGAATTCACGTGCAGCGTAGTTTGAAACGCAGGAAATTGGGTGAGATGCTGCGGCCGATACACCTGAGCATAAAAAATGAATCCCACCTTCATGCTGGTCACTCTGGCAACCCCTCAGGCGCCCCTGATGCTGAAACTCACTTCCGGTACGTTGCAATTTGTGTACATTCTGCAGTGGCATTTATGAGGTGAACAAGGATGATGAGTTGCTATGCAGTGCGTCAGGTGGTACTCACGTCAAAGAAGCCAGTGCCGTATGATGTATTTGCGCGCATCCGAAATGTTCAGAGTTTTGAACGCAATGCGGCTTGGTAAGCGCCCAGCCTTGAACCCCGAAATGCTGTGAATTACTTTGTTATCGCGTATCGAAGTACAATTGGTCTTCCCGATTTTGCCGTAATGAATGGGTCATATGAGATTCCTTCACAATGGATCGTGATCACGATGATCACGATTCATCACGATGGCAACTCACTTAAACTCTCATCGGTCCATCAATTGTTGGCTTTGTAATGAAATGCATCTTTTGCAATTCAACTGTCCTGAAGATGGCTCGACAATGACGACATTGACAACAGATTGCTGTTCCCTGTTGATACTTGACACGAGTCTAGAGTTCCTTACGAGCATTTGCAAGTTGTTTTTGAATGTACTAGTATCGCGACATTCTGTTCACATCAGCTTGTGCTTTGCGCTGTTCGCTTCTGGTGAATGGACACTCCATGTTCAGAATAGTTGCTGCCGTACACCACAAACACAAGTATATTCAGACTATGTTTCTTTGTTGAAATGATAACATTATCATCTATGGCTGCTTCTTTTGGTTCCATCCACCAACGCATCAATGGTACAAACTATGCTCCCTTGCGATGATGCATTATTGCATGAGACTGGAGAGGCCAATAATCACTGACACATAATAATGGACATCAAGTCTACTGAAGGGGTCTGAGGACGTGTCTGATGGTCGCGATTTTGTTTCTGCATTACAAATATTCATGATTTCCCTGGAGGGAAATGTGCTACCTGCTTGGTAGCAGGGATAATGAGTAAGATTACAATTTCCATACCTCATGCTTCAATTCGTAAAGATACAGAAGGTTCAATATCATCTGATTCGCAGCCTTTGATTCATGCGTTGTCTGAAAGTGAATGTGTATTCCTGTTCTGATGATACATGAGGCTGCAAATGTTGAGGGATGATCAGGGATGACATGAAAAGCTTAGGTCCATGGGAATTATTTAGCAAGAAAATTTACTCTAGCTCGTGAACCCAGTCATCATCAGTCAAAATGTAGTGTACTACCTGTGATTTGGTTTTGATGTTGAGAAATATACGCGTATCTTCTTGATGGCATACTTCGAGAGAAAGTACAATATTCTGATTTCGGGAACCATTGTTTTAAAAAATGCTGTGCATATCACAGAATTGCAGGAGCTACAAGTGAGCTATGATACTACAGTAGATCAAATGTAATAGGTGCCTTGTGTATTTTGTGTCCAAAACACTGGCTTGGTGCTGAGCTGAATGTAATCCTCAACATATAGCCTATTTTACACACTGATGCAGTCTCGTCCTTTGCCATTAGCTACCGGTACTCTCGCTTCAAGTATCTGCCGATAGTTCGGCAAGTGTCGATTATAGTGCTGAACTCTGTTTGTTGAGTGTAGTGTTTTCAGGAGAGCCCTAAATTTGCATGTTCAGTTTATGTAGATGTAGAAGTTAACGGTCTGTGTGAACTGTTTTACGGCGTTGTGCCGACAACACCACTACAGACCTATACAAGACCCTCAACAACTTGCTCCTCAACTCGTTTGTGGAATAGTTCTGTATGTGAGCATGATAATTTCAGGTCAATATCTTGCGTTCGCTGATTGCATCTTCAGAAATCGTTCTGATTGACGTGTCTGTTTCCGTTTGTAGCTCATATCATCATTGAGTAGCTGTCCCATATGTGATTGCTGGACGCGCAGTGTTGAAATAATTTCTGAAGAATTCGTTGGGAAGTCTCTAGTGCAAAGGCACCGACTAGTGTACTCAGCTCTGGACGAGGAGATGACGATGGAAGGTGGGGTTCATGCTCTTGCTTTGAAAACAAAGACCCCTTCCGAAGTTGAGAAGGCTGCTTCTAAATAATGGCAAAAACTGCGCAAGGGGCAAGGATGCTTGATTGTCATAGGAACGTGCACATTTCCATTTCCCACTACCACAGTGAATTTTAATTGGTATGTATGTAAACATTCGATACCGGACCTGGACCGATCACTTGGTGAGCAAGTGAGCATTGAGCAAGAAGATTGCTCGGATGTGCATGACAATGCCCACACGGGGACTTATATAGTGATGCTGCAGAACACATCTTGTAGGATCTTAATTTGGCATCCGTAAATATTTGGTGGGCTGAGTGCAGTGATGTTGCCAGTTATGGGAATATACTTTGTGATAAGTTAATGTGGATTCCCGCCCTGCTAGTAAGGGTAGTATTCCATTACAAACACTGACTTCCCGCTATCGTGGGCGGAATGCATTGAATCTTTATAATGATGGATATCATAACTGTATCCATGCGACACGTTGCCATAGCAACATGACTAGACTATGATACTAGAAATGTTATAAAGGCAAGGGGCACACGAGTACAATATACGAAATAGGAAGTCAGTTATTCTAGAAGATGAGAAATGATTATCCGTACTTGTATAGCCGCTAGCAGAAGAGGTTGCGCCATAGCGAGTGACCTCATTCCAAGTGTATGCTGTAGCAAACTGGCTATTTTGTGTCTCTACGTATCTCGGCATCCGCATCGTTGTGTAAGATCTTGGAGTCCCCTATGAGCTGGGAGATCGCTCAAGCGAAGGTACAATGATTGGCTTTTGAGAGTATTCACTCAGTTTCTACATCTAGTGGTGCTAGAACATGGTGGCAACACGCCGGCTTGAATACCCATGTACTTTGTTCACTTCACGCAACATGGGTTGTGATCATCGAATCCCTTAGACTCCTATACGAGAGCACTATTCTCTTGCGGTCCTGGGGCACGCACTACATGCTCCACCTGAACATCATTCAGACGAAGCTCAGAATGGCACCGTCCTGAACAAATTGGTTGCACAACCTGAACGTGTACTCCTTGGTAAAATTTTCATCCCAAAGACAAGATGCACAACGGAGTACTTGTCATAATTGTGGGTCGTAGCTATTATGTTGATTGATGTAGTATTTGTGGATTTGACAATACGATGACATTTGGACTAAATAATCTG
>NHOP01000628.1:0-13838 GCA_018697155.1 Pyramimonas parkeae | reverse complement strand
CCCATCGCAAATCAGAAGGAATCAACGACCACTTTAAGGTTTTGTTTGATGTCCTCGCACATGGCAATTTGCTTGTTATGTGGACGCACTAGCGCGAGTAATGCACGTGAACTCCATATCTATCTGTACTGTGCACCAGCTCTAATCTTCGCAACGATTATCCATTCATGCCTACAACCGCTTGATTCGTGTTCAGAGTTGAGCTTTGACGATGGTACTTTCTTTCAAAAATGAATTCCAGCATTTGTGTAAATGTATTTTGACTTGGAATCATCCTTCTGCGTATTGATCAGAAACATCATGCATTGCCATACAGTGTCAACTTGTTGAAACCCGTTCTGGTGCGAATGGTCTTGCACACACTATGTCCATTGCACAATGAAATGATTCAGTGCAATTTACTATGTTCACATATCGAACATATCGAACTTGTAAGGGAGACTGTCAGATAGTTTGTTCTTCCCGGCTACCGCTCTTGAGATGTGATTCGGCGACTCCAACCACTCAAGAACCTCCTACATGAGCTGTTGCTTGTACGGAAAACAGGAGACTCTTTTCAAGGCTGTATGCAAGAACATCAACTTTTGTGTGATCAATCACTCAATTGTCTGTTTTCAAACATATTGCTGCATGGTATAGGCGCGAGAAGGGATTTGGGCTAATTCGCAGTCAGTGAGGTTTGCAGTGTCAAATATGTAGCAGTTCGATATGACAGTAGGAGTTCTGGTACTGAATCAATGGGACTGATGCATGTTCGTGTGTGTCACGGGTTTCTCAGAGTGTTTTCTCGTCAATCTGTTGGCCAGCATCAGGCAATCTATCAATGCTGAGAAACATAACATCGACTTTTCTGCCACGGGCAGTCCACGATCATCACTGAGGCACATATGTCCTGTATAACTCCAGTACGTAGCTTCATTTCTAATATCTACATTGCGGTTTTGCTTGGCTTAGCATGCCATCGTCTGTGTTGCAATGTGTCGTACAAAATCAACACCTCTGTTCTTTGGATACGCAACGCTCCAACTTTATCAATATTCGTTGCATAACAACATGTAGGTGAGACTTTTCATGAGTTCAAGAACTATGTGTATTTCTGAGACCTTTAGTTGAGTATCACAATGAAAGATGTTGATGATTTGATGCAAGGTGCACGAATCCATGACTGATTCGGATCCAGAGACGATGGCGTTATTACCACCTTAATGCATGATGCGATAAAGTAATGATTGTTGATGCATATTCTGCGCACTCACATGGTGCGAGACTGACAGTTTCATTGTGGATCACACTTGCCATGGCTGTTGCGCTGGAAACAGTCAAAGCACCTGCGCCAATGGGCTTAGACCCAACGAATATGCTGGCCGCAATGCTGATTGTTTTCATATCTACATATGCATGCGCATATGAGTCATTCGCGAAATTCCTCGCTGCACAAGGTATCCTTCGAAGAGTATAAGATCATAAAGCACATCATAGAATGCAAGGAGAGTGCACTTTGTCATCGGAAATGGAGTAGGCGGCGTTTCTGTGCACATACCTATAAAATGAACAAGCGTTTAAACAGACCGTTTGTGCAGAGCAGGCACTAGAGGCCATGCTCTTCTCGTCCAACCCCAACACTGAGGACAGATTTTACTTACGCGTTATGGTGCAGTTTGTTCCTGTTTCCATTATGTAGTTCGCTTTGAATGATCTAGAAATTATCCCTCCAGTAGAGACATTTGGTGCTCAACAGGTCTGTACGCCTTGAATTGATTTGTCATTATGAACTTGTGTGATGTGTTTGTGCATTCAAGGCAGGGATATGGAGGACCTCAATCGGAGTGGTTATGGAACCAATTCATGGGATGGAGGTACGATGCAGAATAGAAATATGCCTTGTGAGCCCACTTCACCATGATTTCAATATATCTCCATACCAACGTTGTGGTGTGCACATGTGTATCATTCTGGTGCTGACCGATTTTCGGGTCTTGCCATTGTGTCGGTCATGCTGTGTAGTGATTCCGCTGGTGTGATGACTGAGTGCTGCAGGCAGTGGCTGCCTTGAATAGCTTTGACATTCGCACCAAACTCCCGCTCGCACCAGCACTTCGTGCTGAGGTATGCTATTCAACTGAACTCTACCATTCAAAGTATCTTTAATATTGCAACATATTAAGTGATAGTCTGCTGGAGGTTTGCCTTCAAGTTTCCTTGCCATAAAGCATGATATTCATTTAATCGTTTGGGTGAGAAGCAGTAGTACTGCTTGGATCTTGATGAATGTGTGTTCAATTTGAAGATATGAGCAGTGTCAGCAATGGTAGCATGTATGGCAGTGAGTTTGTTGGGTTTCAGGTTCTGTGCCTTTTTATTGCGTAGGACGGTTGCGTCATCAACATCTACAACCCCGAACACAATAACCACATGATCGATGCACTTCTGCTTTTGCTGCTTCATTCGAGTGTTCGGCTATACAATTTGAAATGGCTCCGGTTTTCTTGTGTGCAATCTGTTGTATGTGTTGAATGGTCTGAACTGTTAATTCTCAAGTGAACTTCATTTACAACCAATTCAGTTGTTCCAATTGTGCTTATTTCCATCAAAAACACTGAAGACGGACAGCAAAGATCCTAGACTGACACAGTTTGACAAGCTATTGCCTCAAAGTTCCATGCTGTAGGCATGCATAAGCTGCCTGCTGACACAGCTAGGACCACTCTCCGTGGGTTAAGTGGTGCACCCTCCTGAATCAAATGCTCGGCCGGTATGCGTTCATCATACATCACATGCAATTGTATATGTATATGTGCGGCAGCACCAGGTTCAATTCGAGCGCGGTCTCGTAATCATCACTTTGCCACAGAGGCATGTGATCAAGGTGGTTGCTTGGATATGCATGACAATGTCTCTGCGGGGACTTTGGCCTATGTTTCGTTGAGGCTCGTCTTACACGATCTGTAATCTGCATCTTTAGACATGTGAGAAGCTTGGTATACTGTTCCGTGGTGTGGTATTGCAAGGTCATGGAATTCAACCATGTGATTCGTTGATGTGACTTCTCTCCTAGCCCGTGTTGATCATATCCCACTACATATTGATCGATTTCAGTCTTTGGAACCGCCAGGATCATAATGATTGCTTTTTGTGATGGGAATGGTTACTCGCTAATCAAGATTAGCCCACTCAGCTAGCATATGGTCTTTGATAGATTATTGGCCGAAGCAACGCCTACCCATGTCGGATCTTAATCTTGTGCAACCCGTGTGTCAAGCTGACGCCCTGCAAACTAAGCTAGCCAACAGGATGACATGTATTTTTGCGCATATGTGCATATGTATGTGTATGCATACGTATACATGTTCATTTGTATTTTCGGTGTACAGTGGTCACGCAACGGGTCTCTGATGCGCACCCGGAGGTACACTAGCAACAGGAGCTTACATTCGAGCCTGGGCTTGGAGTGACCACTTTGCCATATATGCATGTGGTCCAGGTGGTTGATCGGGTGTTAATGACATTGTCGCTGCGGTGATTTAGGTGTTGATCTTACAGGGAACATCTTGCTGTGTCTATGTTTGGCGTATGTAGATACGTGGGATGCATGGTGCAATGTTCCTTGGAGCAATTTTGTTGGTTTATGGGAACGCGCTGTGTCAATATTTGATGTAACCTCGTGTCAAGCTGGTGGGGATCATATCCCATTCTATATGTTTGTGTACAGGAAACAGCAGCAACGTATCATCAGGAAGTATGGTCATGTGGTAGTCGGGAAAGTTGATATTATAACTTGTATGTCTTTTGACCATGCTTTCGCGGACATGTGGCCAATGATATTTTGATCCGCACACCTGGAGCAGACATGCTTGGTTACGACTGTGAATATATCCTTGGAGGTGCACCAACCAGCAGAGCTTATGGGCCGGCAGCTGACTGCATTACTACTGCACTTTGCTTTATTTGGATTGTCACAAATCCGCATACAATCTTGATGAGGTGAGATGCGTGTTTTTGTATCATGGAACACGTGTTTCAGCATGATTGTAGGTTTCGAAGAAAGCAATGCGCACTGGTTGAAATCAGCGCGAAATTCAGTTGACATAGCTCCTTGCACTTTGGGTAAGAGTCATGTCCCCGTATTTGTGGATACATATCTCCTGGAGCACGCGCAGGATGTAGCACAACGCAGCAACACAGTAACTCAATGAAATATTGTTATGGATCACAAGGCGAAGTTGATATTTTGATTTCCATTTATTTTTCATGTGCGCTTGTCGAAAGATGAACATTGTTTTGTTAATCGCATAAACAAGAGCAGACGTGCTTAGGTACAACTCTAAATATATCCTCGGAGGTGCACAAACAAGCAGAGCCCATTTGCTGGCAACTAACTGCATATAAACACACAAATTGCTTGCGTCAAATGGACAGATTGTCCATTTGTGATGGGATGGCAAAATTCTTTCTCCTCAGACCATGCAATCTGTGTGTTGAGGCGATGCATGGTTATCAAGGGTTATCAAGGCTATCATGTACACTGGTAGAACTTTGTGCGTGATTCAGTTGACATGACTCCCTGCCCTTTTGGTAAGGATCATGTTCTCATACATGTAATCATATTCAATCCTAAATCCCAACGAAGAACAACGTATTGATGCAGGAACATGAGGGAACGTTGTTCTGTCATCGCCCAGGTTGTTTTTTTGTTTTTGATACGTTGGAATCAAGGTGTATCTATTTACTTTTCAATCCATGAAACTGGTGCAGACATGCCTGATTGCGACTGTGAACAAGTCCTGAGGGCTACACCAACAAGGAGGGTTTACTGGCCGTCCACCAAACTGCAAATGGAACACACAAACACTTTTTCGTATGTGACCACATTGATCAGCAGCATTTATCCTGATGAGCATGACGAATTACGACGTTCTCCTTGAACCACGTAGCATGTGACATTCCGCAATTTTGCAAACATGTTTTTGACATTTTGAAGTGTCATGAAAACGTTCTGTTTTGGACGTGTGATTTTTCTAAGGGAGATAAACATATTCTCATCCATTGAGGACATGTGTGTCGATATAACTGCCGATTTATGTTTTTACAGAACTGCATTGCAATTTTGATGGCGCCTACATCTTATCCTTAAGAATGCGCACGTGTAGTCTGTTAACAGTGGCGCAACCCTCTGATGGTTGCTTCATCGTGAAGCCAAAAGGGGGTGTGTCCTGCAAGTACGATTTTCGGGACGTAAATTTTTGCATGAGAATTTCCATCTCAGGGCGATGCATCTCTTTGTTTTTGTCTGTTTCAAGTTAATTGTGTATATAGCCACACTTGCTTGGAATCCATTATGTTACTTGCAATGGGAATATGCTTATAAACTTCAATTCATCATGATGATACGAAGGGAAAGCTTTATAGAGTTTCTCATCAACGTGCTTTTTGAAATTTGGTGTCAGGTTGTCATCCTGGGCACGGTTCACAGCTCCTTGAACAATGTTTGCAATGTCCCATGCTCTCTTGTTGTTGTCCACAATCACCATCGTCTTCAAATTTGGTGCATTGGGGCATGACTGATCGATGAGTGATTTTATTTTTGCGATGCTGTGTTGCTGACAAAGAATTTTGCCGTATATTATGGCACATGCAGTACTGGATTCTGAATATGTATCAGTCTTGACCAGATGAAAGGTGATGTACAAGACGATAGACAACTCATGATCCAGCGTCCAATGAATTCATGGCAGATTGCATCCATGACAGCTATGCACAATGCCACCATACTTTTTGCCACTCTGAATGTGATATTCGCGAGCGTCTGATACTTGTCTTTGTTGCCCGAGTTACTGAAACCGTTGCTCTGCGTCACCAACAGATCAAGAACAGAGTGACAATCTTCAGAGATGCTGACTTATGTGATAACATTTGTCAGGGACTCATATCAAATCTGTTGAAGACATAAAATTGTGCAGGCGACTCTCTCCGTTAAGTATGTATCATCACACTACGTGTGTGCAAGTTGTACTTTTGTTTTGTACAACCTCTTGATTGTACTAACACGACGTTCTAGATATGGCTCAATAGCAGTCGTCCTTATTTAATTGGTGTCAATACAGTTCCTGTACTTAACTCTTCATGAAGAGTTGACAATACTCAAGACTCGAAACCATATCGTGAACAAAATAAGTTCTACCATTTTTCGGAAACAACCCTTATCCCTAGTATAGTATTGCCAACAATATGATCATATTGCCAAAAATATGATCATGTTTATGTGTAACTCTGTCTTTGTATCAAAGTTGCTCTTTATATCAGATGCAAGAAATGTATTTGGACATTTTCCTCGTTAGGCGCTTGCATTCTCTAGCCAAATTCCAACATGTAATTCATTGGCATTACACAAACGAACCCCGACAGTATCCCTAAAAACTGAAATTACGACAATTATAGGAATATACGCAAATCACAAAATGCGAATGGTTGAATGAGACAACGAAAAATGAAGGTAAAATGAAGAATTAGGCGATGTTCTAAGGCATGGGATTTATGACTCACGAGTTCAAGAAGCTCTTGAAATCATCAACAGTGGTATGATGTTTTTTTCTAGCATGTATGCGAGCAAAAAGATTGTGGTCAATGGCATATGCACAAAAGTTCAGATGTTTACAAGAAGCGCATATGAAACAAAGGCGTCCAACACTTTATCCTTAAATTGCTCCAATTGCTAAGACCATCGCTTTCCTACAGCAACAGATCGCGAACAGAGCGACAACCGTTGGAGATGCTTAGTTATAGCATAATATAAGTCAGGGACTCACATCAAATATGTTGAAGACAGCATATGCCACAGGCGACTCTTGCAGTGTACGAGATATCAATACACTGCGCGGATGCAATGGTGCTTTTCTTTTGTGCAACCCCATGATCATCCCAACATGTCATTCAAGGTGTGGATTCCAAAAGGTTCTGCTGATTTGACATGGAGAAAATCGATAGATTAGCTATGTGTACGCACTGGTTTTCGGGTAACGATGTGTCAATGCATGACTTCACAAGAAAGAGCTGTGGACCTAGGAACCTATAGTCGCCAATAAACAACAAGCTCTTCATGTGTTTCATTTGCAGTCGGTTCCTGGCCTGTAAGCTCTGCTTGTTGCACCTCCGAGGAGTACTTCGTATTTGCAACGATATGCTTCGTTTCGTATATGATTCGCTTGCAACGATATGCAAGCGTATATGCTTCACCTGCTCGGTTTAATAAGTAAATGCATGCACTGTGATAGGTAAATATCAAAAAGAAAAACAAGTGAAAGCATCAACTTACCCAGTGAATGTTTACCAATGCAACATGATGTTACCACATGGCTGTGCTGCAGCCCGCCTGCGTGTGTTCTCACCAAAATTTGGTGTCAGCTTGTAATCCGCATTCGGGATTCAGTGTAGCTGGTGTGTAAGTTGTGTACTTGCATGCGTGTATTTAGGTATATAGTGGTATGTTTGGTTGGTTGCTTTGGCAGCCATGGTTGTGATTGCTTTTGCTGGGTGGTCTGACTTGTGTAGCATGTCTCAATGTACTTCTGTGATGTCAAGAGTTTTGCTGCTGATTATGATCTTTGGCGTCTGAAATTCATGTCGATTGAATTAAGCGTGTTGAGATGTGTACACGCATGTGTGTGTCTGTGCTTGATTTTCAAACATGTATATCCTCACTTAGATTCCCTCTTGCATGTAAGCTAAATCGATCCCTTGGTGTGCTGCCACTCTTCCACAAACAGTGCAATTAGCAGCCTGTGAGCTCAGCATACGAAAACGCATGGGACAGAACATCAACGTTCCCTATTGTATCCCAAATATTTACAATGAGTCTTCACTGGTTTGGTAGTTTGTTCAACGGAACCAGGTATTCATAGGTAGCGGTGCACATTATTCTGCCGGCCAAATGCAAACTTCAACAACCATAGCGGCAAGTGAATATAGTCAGTAGGATTCGAACATTTGTCGCAAGGATGTGTTCTTGCTGCGGTTGTTTATTTTTTGTGTGTTTGGAAGCAAGGTGCAAAATTTAAGGTCTGCTATCTTGGTTGATTTTCAATTGAAGTTGCAAGGTAGCTATGAGAAGGATCAGTCTACATAGTTTATCATATTGTCATCATGTGGGCATTCTGGCTGGGTGATGGGATGATTGGGTACGAAGCCACGCGTGCTGAAGGATATGCAACATCAGGAACAGGCAGAGTCTTTGAAATTGAGGTATCAAGGTCCTTTAAACAAATTTCGTGCCTGTCCGTGTCTGCAATAAAAAAGTCGTTGAAGATTAATGGGAATACAATTCTGATATGGGACAAGGACCTAGTTTTGCCGTGAAAGTAAGTTTCATTATGTGTAGGTTCCTACCTTAGGTAAGTCAACAAAGGTGGTCATCCAAGAACCTTTTATATTCATATGTCGATGCATTATGTGCCTAATGTGGTGTGATAGTGACACAAATTAACATGGTCGTAGACCCCACATCAATCGCCTTTCTTTCAGGTCCATACTGATTTGACGCTCCTCGTGCTTCATTGTCTGTTGTTAGCATATGCATGTGTAACCCAAGCAGTAGAACATAGTGCGCAAGTCAGTTGACGTGGTTCCTTGCCTTTTGGGTAAGGTCATCTGCCTATATATACATGGTTCTGCATATGTAGGTTGGCTTTAAAATCACAGAATATATGTTTGACCTGGAACATGGGTAACAGGTGTACCTTGGGCATCGGTAGAATTTATCCTGTGACTAAATTCGCATGGCTTCTCACTCAACGGGGAAAGGGTATGCACGTATAAACACATGCATGCCAAGACGTGTGTGCATACGGACATGCACATAGGTATGGTGGTGTGCTACATACCGAGAACACATCAAGATTTGGAGCACCAAGGTTGATGTAGAATTTATGTCACTAGACTATAGGACTGCTGCTGCCCCTGGCCCATGCTGTCAGGCCCAGTAGGTTCTGGCAGATAAACTCATATAAGATATCACATATGTAGACATTGACAGAGTTTACGGAAGAGTGCAGCTATCATCGATGCTCAACTTTCTTCGCAGATACAGCGGTATTGCCCTTTGCCCAGTTGTGTTGACAGTTCATGGATGATTTCTGATGCAATTACATGTCTCGACAATGTGTTTCCTGTGCACGCATTGGTGGATTCTCATGGCGTGGTTTGAAATGAGTTGAAATAGGTGCTGCATCAACACACCCTACGTAATTGAAGCAAAAATGAATGCCCGTGGACAGACGGATAGCTCTTGAAAGTGTGTAGACTTCTGATGGTGCGTTCACTTAGTATTTGAACAAACCATGTGATGGTTGATGTTTTTTTTGCTCACACTGAGTTGGAGCGTGTGATGTTGTAACGTGCGGCACACCTTGGTTGGTGATCATGCATGCGTTTTCATTCTGGGCTGCACTTTGGCACTTGGCTGTGCCCTTGTTCATATACTTTGAGCGGTGCTGTTTCTCGTATTTGTTTGGATTATTTTGATCTGTATACCCATGGGACATGAACATGGCTGTTGGTGTCAAAGATATTGTTTTACAACCCACTTGGATGCTTCAAAGTGCACAATTTGTGGAGGTGCATCAACACCAAGAGATATGGTGGCGACCGACTGTATAGGATGCAAGTAAAGCTATGTTTTTCTATTGTGGGTGATAAACGATTATCGGAAATCTTCATAGCAATGAGGATTTGCGTCTTGCATCATGCGCTTCGTAATGTAGTGTGTCTGACCTGGTACTTCATTTTTGTAGATTTCATGTTGGAGTGGAAAATAACTCGTGATTCTATCAATGTGGCTCACAGTCAAAAGCATGTTTGTCAGTCTTGATAAGGTTGGTCAGCGGGGCGTTTCGTTGATTTTTGGCTAGTCCATATGAACGTGCCCGCTGTTAATGAGCTGCATCGATTGCTTTTGGTTGCAATATCGATAACAGTGCAAAGAGGCGTACACCTATAGTCATGAACAATGGAGACATTGATTGATTCATATCAAGTTCATCGTATGTATGATTACGTCAATTGAACATGTGCAATGACAGAAGCAACATGAGAGCAGGATGTGTGTTTCCATAGCTTAGTGGCTCTTGGGGGCCTCAATATATGAATTCGGTATTCAAAACTACAGCAGAGGTATGCTACAACCAAGAGACCGTGTATGCAATTTTTGTGGAGTGACTTAACCAACGATCAAACTTGAGATCTTCTGACTACCAAGCGAGCGGCTTGACAGTTACATCAAACAGTCCTGTGTTGTCCATCATGCATCAGTTTGAAGCGTACAGCCATCTATTTTTGACTTGTTCTGGAGCCCGCCTACATCGGTGCTTTTGTTTATGCTGGCGATTTGAATGAGAGAGTTCAATTTATGATTGAAACTTGGAGTTGTCATCACTGTTTGTGTTGTCCTTTCAGTTTGGTTGAATCAATTCATTGGAATATGCATGTCAATGTCAGGTGGCTCAATTAGTAGAGCGTCAACTCTTTCTTGGGAGGTCCTGGGCTCGAGTCCCGACATTGAACTGCCTCGGCTGACGATTTCGCAATCGGAAGCCATGCTGGCTGGCGGGTCATCTTCGATTTGCGATTGATCATACCAATAGACTAAACAACCACTATGGTGGTTGCAAAGGTTCAATTTGGTTGAATCAATCCATTGAAACATATATAGCTGAGTTGGGTATGCTTACATCGGCCAAAAGCTTTGAAAAAAAAGGGATTTCATTTTCGCAATTGATGTTTGCGGGTGAGATAGCCATCTCTTTTCGCTCCTAGGAACCCTATCAGCTCTGCAATGGATGCAACTCCAAATTCATACCGTGTAGATAGTGTAGGCGCAAGAACAGGTGGCCGTTCGGTTGCCGTGTATTGTGCTCAATGTCCTTGGATGTTCCATGTTGTGTACTGGACCTGACTGGTCTACATTGATGCCGAGTCCCTTACGAATATTCAGTCTTAGCGCTTGTATGAAATCTGTGATGTTAGAATTAGGCAATCAGCGCTGTTTGTGGTATTGGCAACGCATGACTGGGTCTAGATTTTAATGCTTGCTCTAGCTTGCTCTGTAGTGGTGTATGATTGATTTGAGGAATTTCATTCGCCATGTGTTTTCCTTGCCATGTGGTGTTAATTATGGGATGTTTATGTAGTGCTCCATGTTGGGTGCCCTAGTTGGAAGGGCAGCGGCTTGGATCGCGGAAAGTCCGGGTTCGAGCCCGACTACATGGGTAGCTACTGCCTTAGGCGATGATTTATCATTGACCATGCTGGCTGGCAGATCACGTTCGATCAGTGAGGGATTGTACCAGCCTAAACAACCACCAAGACGACTTGTGGTTTAAACGTTTCAATGAGTGCTCCGTTTTGCAGTGCGTTAGCTACGTTGACTTTTGAGACATTTATCGTCATTATTTTGAAGGGAAGTTCCGCCATGAAGTAAAATTTATAATTTCATCAGTATCATGATACCATAGAACTTTGACCAGAGGTGAAAAATTCGCACATGTTTTGCTTTGGTATAGCAGATGAAGAAACGTTGTGGTAGTTCAGGAGTTTTTGCGAAACAAATCTCTCACCATATGTAGACTGCATGACCTTTGAGATTTTGTGTGTTGGTCACTGTACCCCCAAACCACATTCGATCTTCAGGTGTCAAAGTCCAACGCTCTTACAAGTGAACCATCCACTCTCGGTGCATACGTGTATTGCTTTGGCCTGTTGCAGCATAAAGGCGCCTTTCTCATGGGAAAAGAACAGCAAGAGTCATACATGAAGTGGTTTTTGAGAGTTTGTTTGTGCTGATCCTACTGTCTTATATCATCACACGAGAATTACCTTATCATGAGCAACAATACATGTCAGACAAGCTTTTCCTAGCTGATCTGAAGTTCCGCTTTTCTATAATGGCTTTCACCATTGCTGGCTTCAATCACGAGGTTGTGTGAGAAATTCCCTGCATTTTTATAATACTTAAGAAATTGACCCACCAGACCTGCTCATGACTTGGCAACATGTTAAAGGTATTCCTTGCAGTGCATGCGATTTTGTTGTGAACAAAACAGAGCGACTAATTTTGACACGGTACCTTAGCATTGGCTCAGTACTGCTAACACAAAACATGGATGCACCCCCTTCACAATCTGGTCCGGACAGCCCCTGTGTTCAATGGAGACCCCATATCAGACGAAGCAACACATTTCCAGCCACTCAAATGCATCCATTCCCCAACATAGGATCGTTCGCTCGTGGTCGACATAGTTGTCATTACCATAGTTTGAGATGGGTTACATTCCAAAGTTTAGCCTGTGATTTCTGGAGGTGTGTTGGAGTGCTGGTGATGCTGTCCAGATTCGTGGAAGTGTTACTCTCCCGTTGCCTGCTGCAGAGTACTCAGCAGATTCTGAAGGACTCTCTGTTTCATTGGGACAAGGTGGTTTCCTCCTTCATGTGAGTTCGCGATCCACCCTCGTCCATCAGCATGTTGACTGAACAAATTTCATTTTATTTCCGAATCGCATGACAACTGATGTTGCTGTTGCTATGTATACCCTCAAATTACCTCGTGAGCTTGCTGTCAATCACCAAGCGCATTCACTATCAATACGGAGAGTCTTGACAACAAGATATGGAACTGACCTGTTCTGGGTACAGGTAGCCCAAGTAAATGCTCTCATTCGACTGTAAGGACTACGTGGTGAGGTCTGTTGCTAGCATTGAGCCATAGTCATGATATCGAATCTGGTTACAATACACACAACTTTCGTGCAATAATGATAACATTCAGATCCACTGAGAACGTCGGTGGGACTTTTTCCTGTTCATGTTGTTTTTTGTTGTAATTTCGGCTATGAACTGACCATGGTATATGCGTTCATGTGATTCCAAGTGTTGGTGATGTAATGGAAAGTGTTTTGTGGGGACAGGGCAAAGAATGTGCTTTGGGTGACAAATGCGCCCAAAGTACAAAGTACTATGTACCGACGTATTTCGTAACGTCCAGACGAGCTTGTATATTAACGGTTTCACACTTCGTCTATACTTGTGCCTACATGGGTGCCCTAGGGCTGTATACATATATCATGACCAAAGAAGCTCTAAGCAGGCCGTCTTGGTAACCAGTTTGTGGTGACGGAGCTACAACTAACATGTGAGCGCCACCATTTTCATTGTTCAAGTAAACAAAATCGCACCAATCAAGGGATTGCCGTGACTCTAGTGATTCCAACCATTTCTTTTGTGGTTTTGTACTAGAACTGCATCGGTGCTCCACATTGTGGATACGCGCCTGTTGTTGGGCAAGGGCAGAACCCGTGCCTGCGGCATGGCCCCGAATCAACCCACTGTTTACGGGAGGTTCACTATTGTTCTACTAGCGATCGAGTTTATCCTACTACTCACAGTCAGATAGTGACCTACCGTTCACTTGTTCATTTTAATGAACAACTGTGCACTTAGTCTACATACCCAATATACTGGGTATTCTATTTGATCATATGGTACTTTGACAAACATGTACATCAACGCCAGCTAAATTGAGACACAACTACTTTTTACGCGTGATAGGACAAGGAGACTAGATAAGCAGCGAAATGAAGAGACTGTTGCAGTACTCGAATCCCTTTAGGTGAGGATGCTCATGTTATCAGGTTGCACATGATAGCGAACAATCGGAGTAGACAAGCATCTGACATCATATGGGAGATTCTAGCGAGTAGACGTCCATGCACCACTAGCCACGATCGTAAAGAGGCTTGCCAGTGCTATAACACAATGAAACCAACAAGAAACTTGGCGTAGGCGGTGGCCTACCC
>NHOP01000627.1:0-13848 GCA_018697155.1 Pyramimonas parkeae | reverse complement strand
CACATTGTGCATTGAAGAAAGCTTGTACAGGCTTAAGTTGAGCTCTTTCCATTGACATATCGGAAATAGTCACTGGCAACATATTTACAGCAACAATAGACCCAAAACAAACAAGTAGCATACATAGCACGCCATCATATTGCTGATTCTAGCAACGAGGCGTGCGGGGGAACAACAAGCTTGCCTGCATATTTTCCGGTTTGGGCCTCCATGTCAGGGCCACATCCCAGTTCTTCTCAAACACAGGCATGAGGCTTTTCACCTGCGCCAATTTGAACAAAAGGATCTTGTGGACGTATGCGCATCTATAATCAACCGAAGTTATCCTGTTCCGAAAGATGCAAACCCTCCTCAAAATTCATTTGAGTCAATTTTTCAAACACAATCTCCAGGCAATCCCTGCTAGTGTTCAGATTCATTGCACGGAATGATACCGTCAAATCATTCCACCAACTTGGAGGCGCAACATTGACAGCCATTGTACCGTCCTTGCGCTTGGAGCTTGCTTTGATCTCGATGTAGCCAGGTTGGCGTATTGATGTGGACTCGTTTATTCGAGGAGTTATTGAGGATCTGGAGTGAGTGCGCAATGCACACACTTTGAGTTGTTCAAGTGACTGAGAACAACAACTGAGTCAGAGGTGGATGCCCCAATACCGTTGCAGCCAATCTCAGAGAAATCATTCCCCAAGAACAAATTGATATAGATGTGCAGTGGTGCTTCTGTCCACAGGAGCAGGAAGGCATGTCTTTCACGCTATGCCGCATCTGACTGCGTGCATGCAATGCCAGGTAATAGTCCTTATATTCTGCCAACCCGACAGGGAGCACACCACCAAGATGTCGGTGTCCAAAATCACAACGTGCTGCGTGACGTTCTTCTGCGCACCAAGACAATCATGCTTCATGCAGTTAGCAGGCTGCACACCCTGTACAGCTGGCAGATCCGCAACTCGTCCGCTTCTCATCAAACACAATCACAGACGATGAACAGGCTTGAAGAATGTTATGGCCCATGTATTCTACTTTCCGAACATGCACACAGCTGCAACTGCTATTGAACGATACATGAATTTTGTCTACTCTCACAGCCGAAGCATCTTGGCTGAAAACGTCAGTTGAAGAAAACTTGTTGGGGTGGTCAGCAATTCCAAAATCTGCAAGAGGCCTGGTTGTGTGTTGGTCAACTTGTATTTGGGTTTCATGAAAAGTCAGATCTTACACCGCCTTTAGCATAACGCACTCCTATGCTCATTAGAAGAAACTGTATTGATGAATGCCTCACAACACGTTTATTGGAATCCGCATACAGCAACACATTTCGCGTACTTTACCTTTAACTCAACATCAAGGAATGAAATAGTGGCCTCCATCTTTGCATGGCTGAGCTTGTCAGCATTCACATTTGTACGAAAGATTTCCACCTGGAAGCCGTCAGTCAAATCACACCCGCGTAAGAGCATAGATCCGGAAAGATCAAATTCTTGTGTAAGACAGGGCATAGGGTGGGCAACAAGATCACCAGTAGGATTCATGTATCACGGAATTCGTAGATTGTACACCAGTATGACGAATCTGGAGCGTGGCCTTGATGCCGTTATATGAAAAAACAGTGTAGATTTACTTGGAACATACACTTGGTACAGTATGAATTGTGTGTTTCAACCCAAAATGCTGCAGGCCTATGGACTTGGATGCTCTGGCAATCCTCGGAGATGATCAACACAAACGAAGGTTAATACTGGTATCCAACTGTATGCAACACAATCGACATGTTCATTTCATGTGGACATGCAAAATCCAGCAGCGTACAACAGCGGTGATGACAACATACATTTCCTTGGATTCATGAGGATACATAGCCTATGTGTGTGTCTCACCTGGTACCTGGATTCTCGGAATATCATGAAGCGGTGAAATTGAGCGTGGGACTCAATTGACACAGCTTCCCACCCAGTGAGCAGGAGTTGTGCTTGTTCATGAAAACACATATGCACCAACATGACTCCTGCTCACGGGGTGGGAAGCTGTTTCAATTAAGTCGTGTTCTATGTTCCATAGTTGCACAAGGGAACCTACAAAGTCCGTGTATCGTGTCCACACAAAGATTGCGTGGTCCCAGGAAAATGTGGACCGCCATCCCTATCAGGACAGTCTGCCGACTTGGGAAAATTCACTAGAAATAAAGTCTTTGTCTGTCGCACATGCAGTCGGTTGCCGGCACATCAGCTCTGCTTGTTGACGCACCACCAAAGATTTGTTCAGAATTGTAACCATGCGTGTCTGCTCAAGCTTCTTGGTTTAAAAAGTCAAGGTGAACACTTTGACAAAGACGCAGAAAAAAAGAATGTACATCATAACCAGAATTGGAAATGTTACTGTGTTGCTTCATTTTACTCTATCCTGCGTGTGTTCCCACAGAAAAACTGTTTCTGTATATATATATATATATATATATATATATATATATATACATGTATGTGAACTTATGTATGTACATGACAATACTCATGTGGGCACCTTGGAAAAGGTGCATACATATCCATTTCTGCTTTGCATCTGCACACACAGGTTGGACAAAGTGCACAGTTCCATGCGTTTATCCTGTGAGGTGTAAGATTCAGTTGCGTGATCAGTGAATGGGACTTCCCGTCCAGTGAGAAGGTGTGGTATCTCGATATATACGTAGATTAGGAACGAGCAAGTACAACAAAATCGAGCTATGACAGCATCAGTAATTATCATGAGCTCATGCTCTACCGTACTCAGGCATTGTGCTGCATACAGAAGACAAAACACGGCTTGTTGCTGGTGTGCTGCCCAAGAACGCTTGCATACATACATATTGGGATATGACCCCTACCATGTTCATGGAGAGCCACATCAAGTAATCACACAGTAGAACTCCATAACCTGGCAACATCACTCCAAGTAACAGTGCATCGAGCCTCCCTGATGTCTACAGATGCAAAGCAAAGATCATGGAAGGTGCGTCCTAAAGGATCACGACCAAAGTCCCCGCAAGGGCACTGTCATGCATTTTCGAGCAACCACCTTGCTCACATGCTTCTTGTCAAAGTATTCACTCCAAGACTTGGCGCTTATGTAATCTCCTGCTGCTGGTGCACCATCGGGGGTGTGTATCCAAGAAACAGTGCACGAGCACTATAGAGAACATAACACAAAAATCAACAAAGAAATCCAGAAATTAACCCAACACAATCCACCACCTTTCAGTGAGGGTGCCAAAGCGTAGTACGAATGTACCTTAAAGCTTGATCACTTTTATTCATGGACTTCGCAAGGAATGCCAGTTGTGTAAACGTACGGCTTACAAGAATATGTGGCCTGTATGCCGTGAACGTGGACGTGGGCAACACTCTGAACCAATAGGCGGGAGCTCGCGTCGCGAAGTCTCCAATTGGTCACAAGTCCAATATTGCAAATACACTCCCAAGCGCAGGCACAAGCAACGTGGTGAAGACTCAAGTCCCCATGTTGAACACACCTCTGCCCGGAAACATGCGAGCTACAACAACGTCCTCAACTTTGGGTGTGGTAGAATTCTGGTCGTACACATAACTAATCCACAACAGAATGTCTGGACCACAACCGGCGGATGAGGTGCCAAGATTCAAGAACATGATGTTGTAATCACAAGAGTCAGAAACGTGATATTTGGGATAGAGAAACACATGAAATGACAGTTTCGGTGCTTCCTGAAAAAGTTGCAAAGATAGCGCAGTAGCACATTTCGCATTGCTTGCGGATTGCGCCCTCTGGACTCAATCACTTGCATTGTGGATGTCAAGCAACGGTGCAGGTGTCCACGAAATACAGGCACAACCCGTGAAGAATGATGGTGCTCTATTGAGATTGAAAAGCGTGCGTGGACAACATTTGAGGAGATGGGGCGCCGGCACGCACGTGCTCCATCAGCCCTTGCGAGAGAGTGAGCGGCGTGCGCGCGTCAGTCAGCACCTGGTGCAGCATGCGCATGTCCACAATACAACGTGCGTCAAGCCAAAACTGTTTGCATTTGTACTCTTCAAGTGAACGGTCCTGATGACATCTTCCTCGATAACTTGCAGAGCACTTGCATCTATATCGGTTCAAGAGTCTGCAACAGCCCAAGCTAGCGCCAGAAGAAATGCTTGCTGTTGCGATAATAACAAAAGTAAACTGCAGGTGCCCATGCAGGTGATGCTACAATGTTCATGGTGATCAAATTGATGGCAGCCTGCGAGCGACACACCGTTTTTCTGGGAAGCACCGATCTCGCAATCACTAGAGCCACACACACCACTGCCCCACTGTAGACTTTGAAAGCTGCTAGTATCATGACCCCAACCAACTGAGCAAGGAAAGAGACAGAAATTGTTGTAGCGCAGATAAACAAAAGGCAGTCGAACTATTGTTTCAGTGGTTGCTGCTAATGAGTCTGCCATGCTTGCTGCTGATGGTGTACCAAATTATCTTGCTGTACACACTTCCTTGCAGCTGATACACAGGAGACAATTCCGGTTTTCATTCGATTTGCTCCTGACCTAGCAAAGAGCTGAGCCTCCGCAATGGTACAGAAGCAGGAAACAGCGCTGTGAGCTGATGAGTTGTTGAATGTGTCCAGGCATCCTGTTCTGGTAGCGCACTCACCACAAGGCGGCAGCCTGGGTGGGTGTGCCAGGCGGAGGAGAGCATGGCCTCCAGCGTTGGGGAGGGTGCGCGCGCCTCCGCGGACATGAAAGCGCGCCCTGCATTGCTCAGCTCCACGTGGTACGCCGCAAACACAAACCTGCACGCACAGCCACCACACCGCTATGCTTTGTGGGGACACGACCCCTACCGGCCTGGAGGGAAGCCACATCTACTCACACAGCAAAACGGAACAGAGCACCAAGCCTCCCACGTATCCACAAATGCATATCACATGTCCTAAACAACCCGTGCACACCCGAGTAACCTGGTTGCTCACACGCTTCTGTGGCAAGGTGATCATCTCAAGACCCAGCTCGAATAGAAGCTCCTGCTGGTGTACCTCCGGGAGTGTGTATCAAAGACACATTGCATGCCCACCGTATACAAAATACGGAGTTGTATGTGTAGGGTCATGAACCTTTCACGCCGGTTTTAAGCCATGTCAATTGAGCCGCACACCAGATTCTACTGCTGCACAATGCAAACTTTATATCGAGTCCAAGCTCATGTCTCGGCATCCAAGGAGCATGTAACTAGAGAACGGCTTAGCCTTCTGATGCTTGCAAATGTAACTAGAGCAAACACGGTGTATGTTTCATATACGATCGGATATCAGTGTGCGAGCTCCATATGTCAATGCATTTCAAAATGTGCACAGATGTATCCAAGAAGTTCGGCTTTAAGCACCTTGGATCGCAGCAATCACGAGGCACACCTGGCACATCACATAATCTAAGGCAGAGCAAGTCTCCGGAATGCACATCCGGCTGATGTGAACAATCAGTTAATTAGCTGTAAACTCTCTCAATGGGTCTGCCCTTGTTCTTCCCTTCTGCATCACCTGTGTCTACGTTATAGTCATTCCATCTAACGGAGCCAATCATCAAGCCTGCCCAATACGGCCCAACTCCCGACAGTGGAATTGCTCTGTTGATTCGAAGGCTGTCATTCGACCAGCAAGACAAATGCAAAATACTTTGACACATTACAACTTGAAATTCTCCAAAACTCGACAAACCCCAACCAATAATCAAAGGCCTGCGCCGCCAGGGGCATCTGGCATTTGACGCGAGTCAACGACTTGCACTTAGATTTTAGGGATATGCAGTTGCAGACCAAAGCGCTCGAGCGTGTGTTCACGACGTGAACGCGTGCACACGCGGCTGGTATAAACGGTGGGTTGTTTATAGGACACTGAATGAGGAAGTTGTGCGCAAGAAAATCCTTGAGACTCGTGACTTCAGCAGGTGCAGTGAGGGGTGGCTGGCGTTACTCTCTGACCAGCCCCTACGGGGTATCGAACTCGCCGCGGCTGTGATGGATGCGCTCTGCACCCACCCTGCATTGTGGTTGATTCTGCGTTTTAATGGACAACTGGCGCGTGCAGAGCACGGTCACCTACTGAACATGTCATTGCCCAACAATCTCACCCTGGGCTGGGATTGTTTGGAGCAGCGCATACCAACGCAAACAACAGAGGAAAACAAAACAGGGACATGGAAAACAAACACAGACAACATCAGTGAACAGGGATACCTAGATACCCACAACATGCAATACGGACAAGCACCGACAGCAAAATTAGCGCGTAGAAAATCATAAGTTGATTCGTTCGATACACTTGGCCGAAGCCCCTCACTTGCCGATCCATTTGAAGGAAAAAGCACTCAAGTCCAGGCCTGTAGCGCCATTGAGGTGGACAAGAATGTTGCGGTGCCCCCCAAGTATCTTTCTGGTGCCGCTGGCAGGGCGACGTCGAGTCTGAACAGCCATTGCCAAGCTATCCTGGGTCCGTTCCATAAGGCTGTCACTTCATCCTGAGAAATCTGATGGCGATTCAATCAGTCAAAGCTACGGAGGGAGGGTAGATCAGCTTCCAACCGCAAAGCTCCACTCATTCAATATGCAGCGGCGCACCCTTTACCCTCTTCAAAGCTCGCTGCCCTCAGCGCACGGTACTGCACCCTCCCCTCCCCCGAATCCGCCAGCTCGTGCAGCCCCAGCTCCTGCATGTTGATGGCCCGGTCCAGCTCCTTGAGCCTCATGTAGTCGCTGTGCACCGTCGCTGCCTGGACCACGTGCACCTGCTCTGCGCGGGTTGTATGGATGCAGCTGGCATCAGACACACTCGGGGCTAGACGGCACGCCTGCCTCAACTTCCCGGCTGCGACGGCCGCACGCTTGAACAACAAAACAACAGACACCAACTGGCGGCGCGGCTGCCACGCGCGTTGTTGCACCGCCAGATGCCGCGGCGATTGTTTAGACGAGTGGTACAGTAGCTCACTCGCTAATTGAAGAAAATCCGCTGGCTGGCAATCCCTTTTGATAAACGGTAGGGTGAGGTATCGGTACCCGTGTTGGATCTTGAACGCAGTCCCCCCATGAACTAGGCCGGCTCACCCGGCGTGGGGAAGGGTAGTATTGTTAATTTGAGTGGGCGGGTGGGAACGGCCTGGAGCACGCCCAATGGAGTCTGGCATGGAGGATGTAATCGAGCAATGGACCAGCATGGAGCGCCCAGCATTCGTGGCAGTGGTTGTGAGTGCGGGAAAAAACAACGCGTTGTGCATTCTTCAAGTAGGAAGGGTGCGTGCGCATGTTGCCCTTTGAACCACTTTCCAACGTGGTGACATGTTGGGCAATGAACAGGATGGCTCGATCATTGGAGGCAAGCTGCCCCCCCATGTGGGCTATCATTTATTGAGGTCGAGACGTCCCATGTCGAGGCTTGAACGCGAGAGCTCCATCGAGAGTTCCATTGAAACAAGACCGCACAGATACGGCAATGCGCAGAATCACCAAACAACCTGACAATCATGAACTTCTGTTTGGATGTCTTTTGCAGTAACACTGAAGAGATGCGTGCAAACACAAGCGGAGCATTCATCCAAAGGGATGTGTCCCGGCCGTGCCGAAGTCCAGCTTGAACATTCACGGAGCGTGCCTGGCACAGATGATTCCACTTCAGTTATCATGCACTCAAAAAAGGCACGAAGTGCACCCTTGATCATTGTTTCATTCAATAAGTTTCGATGCATAAAGTGGCTCCCTGACACCTCCTCTGTGCGCAGCGAGTTCTACCAATGCTTCTGCGTTGTGCTGCGGGGCTCAAAAACGAATTTCAAATACAGGCAATGCGTGTAGGTAAGCATGCAACTGATGGGACAGGGAGTGCCTGAAAGCAGGTACTTCCTTAGAACGTGCGACCGAGGCACCAATCAAAATCCTTTCATTGGCGCAAATAAGTGGACAAAATTATCTCAATAGCACCAATCAATCCGCAGAATTGGGCGATTTTTCTAAAGAACATGCTGGACACTTCAACTATTTACAATCAATTGATTTGGAAATTCTATGGAGCAAGAGGTGCAGCCTACCCTTTTCGGACTGCTCCGCCTGACGTAGTTGCTCCTTCAAAAAGTCGTCCATGTGGTATCCTGGAGGTGGAGGGATGAGGTCATCCATCTGAATACCATCACCGATGATGGTATGTCAAGCAGGATGGGAGACAAAAACCCAATCTCAATATTTGCAGGCATATCGAATCCATCGAGGCTGACGGTGTTCCAAGACTCTTCTTTGCATCAAACATCGACGCTGAGTTCATTGTCATGAGGCAAGCCTGTAATTGCACGACACATGGACGTACCCAAACCATCCTGATCTCTGTGTGATCTTTTGGAACAGCACTACATGCACTATCCAGGAATGAATACACGAAATCACTATTGAAAAATCTGCGATATGAGTTATCCGCAATGACAAATATTCTTAATTTCTGAGATATCATGGTGATTGTTTAGGCGGTTGGCATAGCATCTTGTAAATCGAAGTCAACCTGCCACGCAAGGTGGCATTTGATAAATCATCAGCACCACGTGAAAGGTTGAGTACATGCAAGCTGAGTTGCAAACTTGCTTCATTTTTGTACATCAGACCAAATGAGAGTCATCGAACACCTTTGAGCTTCCTGTTTTACGTGAGTACAAAAAAAATGACAAAAATCACGCGGTCCGCCAATTCACAAGTCTTGGTCACTTTTGCTCAAAGGAGTTGCCATGAACAGGGTCGCACATGCACATATTCCGTAAACAAGGGTGTAGGCAACGGTGGTGGTGGTTCCTTCTTGATTTGAAGCGTTTCAGTTACAGATGTGTTCGCGGCATCGTATTCTTCATCAAAATCCCATTCAGGGGCATGCTGAAAAGTGGGAGCACGCTCAGGTGGCGATTCAAAATACATGCCGTCGTCTACAGGGAATTGCATCAGCCTCCGCTGTGTATGCACGTTCGCTGCAACCATCGAACACAAGAGTTGGTAAGGATCAGGTTCATCATACACATAAACTTGTGACAGTATCTCCGAGAGTGGATTCCGTGAAAGAGCTTCTTCGGGGAATGATATGAAACGTACCAAGAATGAGGACATATATGCCACAGGGCATTCACCGACATCAGCCTTACACACAAGGATGTCATCGTATGCTCATGATCATTTCAAGATTCTAAGCATCTAACTTTCAAATCGCAGAAAGTCAGGTTGTCCACGTTATGCAATTCCTGTACTGTTTGTCCATCACGAGGAACAACTCACTTGAAACGGACATGTGCGCACTCCGATCAAATGGTTCACGCGTGGTGTTGGCCAGTACCGACCTGGAATCTCCAGGAAAAGGCCCACACAGATCAAAAAGTACATACAGCCACGCGCAAACCCATATACTCGGAGCACAGCTCAACATGGTTGCGTATGCGTACAGGTCTGAGTCCACGCCGGCATAGACAACCCCGATGCCACGGATGCGAGCACTTGCCGAAGCCACACCATACGTTTCAACCTAACCATAGGTGACGGCTTCCTGCGTGCTTCGAACAGTGCATGGTGCATCAGCGGTCGAGTGGGTCACCTGCCGGCACTGAGACGCTTACGTAAACTTTTGAACCACACGTATATCGCGTGATTGAATAGGTGGGTATACCCCACCAGCCACGGGCGCTACGTCTATTGGGACGTTTACGTAAACGTTCGACACGAGAGACTGTAGCTACGGCAGATCAAACTTCGAAAACTCAGGGATAGATCGGCAGAGACCCCATCGGCGTGCACTTGTCCGGTATGTGCTTCAATTCGGACACCATTTCGCATAAGCATATAATTGCTGCGGTTTTCCACGGGTATTTCAGAGAACGTGAATCGGCTTATCGGTTTGATACGCGGGTAACCTCATCATGGTACTACATGGCACTACCTCGGCAGATGAGTTTTCCAGAGGCCGTGCTAGCCAGGTGGGACATCCTCGATTAGAGAGAGTGATTGTACCAATCGTTCGGACAATCACCATGACAGGAACTGTACTTGTAAACGATTTACCCAGCGCCATGCTGGCCTAGCGGTCAATACCGATTAGCAAGAGTTTGTGGAAATTGCTAAAGCTATTACCTTGAAAGGTGGTGTTTCAAGTCTGCATGGATAGGCACAACCTCGACCTGACATCAAAGGCAATGCAGACTTGGGTCATCAACAACTACACTACTTGATCTATCATTTCCCTTAACCACCGCCATGACAATTGGGGCTTGAAAAGTGCTTTTTGTTTTCGCTTTTGTTGCATTTGCTGGATTCAGCATTTTCCCACCACCATTTTTTCGTCCCTTCATCGCCATGGATGCATCCAAATCCGCAGGCGAGAGTCGCGAAAATGGCACATCGCCCTAGAGGCCGTGCCGCGGGACCTCCAAGCGGCCGCTACCCGCAAACGCGATCCCACGGGGAGCCGGCCTCATGGCCTTCGACATGACACTCAAGGTAAGCAGGCAGCTATATAGTGCACATATTCACGCGTGTATTTTTGGCCTACGGCTGGATGTAGAATGTTTTTCAGTTTATGGTATGTTGAAGAAACGAAATTGCTGCCCCGCGCGAGTCAGGAGTACATGGAAGTCACGAGTTTGACTTGCCATGTCGTTTGACTCGAAGACATTGGGATTTGGTGTAACAAATTTCGATTTTCGTGTAAGTATCTGAAACTAATAATGAAAGGGGTGCCGTTAGCCACAGAACTCTCTAATCTGTTTGATATTCAGGAATGCAAGCACTGAGACCGCGTGATAAACAAACAAGTGTCATGCAACAGTTTCGTCATCAATTTCGCATTGGATATGGATGTTGGATCTCTCACATTTGGTCTGAATGTCTTTATCATGGTATATCTAACATTATATACGTGAAGCATCCCAGCTGCATATCAACACGAACTTTTGGATTGGTTATTGATCTAACAAATGCATCCAAGGAGGCCCTCTACGTATGGCAACGTTTTCATGTGACATGTATTTGTTGGTATGTTGATCAAATCTTGACGCACGTAAGAATGATATTCGTGATTTTTTTACACAAGAATTCCAGTTCCCAGGATTTAGTTTTGACAATGATAGTATTGCCCTTTTTCTATCTATGAATACTGGGAATGAAACACTACATTTCATGTTTTGATCAAAGCATGCAACATGATTTGCTCACACTGGTGTTCGTATTGATACAGAATACCCCCGGTGTGAAGTCGAATCGAGGCAAAGTTGATGACGTGGTCACGGTAAAGGATCGTGATGGTAAACCAGCTTCGGTACGAAGCGTGACAACATTGAAGTCATTTCACAGCAGACTTGCTCCTGGCGGCTGACATCATGCATCCTGGATTTTTTGTACCTGCTTCATCGCTTGATGCCATGTAGATTGTACAGATTTTTCATGCTCCAGCATTTCAGCGCTACAAGAAAACACAGGCATCGGTCAAGAGGGTGTAGTGATCTCGCCAGATGACTAGCTTCAAGAATCCATTGTGAATGCAATTAATTTCCTATAGATTAAGCGCTGAATGTTCTGGGTTATGACAGTGAAGCAAACAGGTTAAGAACCTCGCAGTGGTTCTGAATCGAGAAGGAACACTTTGTTGGTTACAATGTTAGTGCTTGACGAATGGATAACAATCGTTCACAGCATTGCAAGAATGATTGGAAACAGAAAGCGCCCACTTCATCATGTTCGCACAGTTCCTTTTTACAGCCCATCTAATTTGTGTCGGCATTCATGCTTATTGCAGCTGGTGTAATGCTTGTTTCTGATCTAGAACTATTGTTTCACCCATGTTTGACAGAACAGGCAAGCTAAGTGCCATTACCACACCGAGTAATCACACAACCAGAATCCAAAACCTCGCGATAAACCTCCAAAACGCTTGCACAAAACTTACGATGCGCGTGCAGCTGCGAAGCATAGAGCCTGCATGATCCGCTCGATAGGGCCTGCTGTGAACAAACCTGTAGGGACTCTTTGATGCATGCACAAGCGACCACCTTGATCGCTTGCTTCTGTGCGAAATTCTCTCCAAGACCAAGCTCATTCTGTTGTTTTGAGTTCCCTGGCTTGTGTGCTCAAGACAAGGCTTCCGACCGCCGTATACAGAATATCTGTGCATGCACATGTGTTTCTATGAAGTGCGGATGCAGTTCCACAAGAAAATGTGAACTCATGGATTTAGCTCAGCTTGCACAGCTTACCGGTCTGCTCTGGTGGAGTGAAGTCCCATCATGTGCAGTCGACCGCATGCAAATCCTGTGCACAAGTAGGGTCATGAAGATCGTGGGGTGCGTTTGGTCACCTTGATTTTGAGCGCATCCACAAGGGGCTTCAGGGGTTGAATGCCGAATGCCCTCATTGTGAAAATTCCGAATCGCCCCATTTCTGATGGAACGCCCAGGGCAGTGGACTGAGTGTTGCATCAAGTATCAGAACACTTTTGCTCCTTTGCGACTTTGTTCACAAACAACATCAATGCTCTACGGCATCCGTATTTTGCCAGCACCGTTGTCTTTTATTGTGAAATGTTGCAATCTATGCTGACGATACCCGAATCCATATTCCGCACAACAACGCGCATCGTCAGCCAATGTGCGGAGCATGTGTTGTAAACCTCAAAAAACCTCTCCATCATATTGGCGGCGCACGACTCGTCTGCCACCTCTTTGTCATGACAACGCACATCGCACTCATTGAGGCGTGTTGCACGTGTGCGCGCAAGCTTGTAGCAGGCACCTTCTCCGTTAATCATACAGCAACTCTCTGAATAAACCCCCGAGGGGTCAAATGATCGGCCCTCTACAAGGCCACGCTCACCCAATGAAGAGTGCAATGAACGCAGCAAGCTGACGCGAACCAACACCGCATGCCCCTGCCCGTCTGAAGCTCACCTGTTGATACTCCAAATTTTTACTGCAGAGCGGTCTGAGGGCCGCTGTATTTGGGGTTCGAGAGATGGGACCGGGTGTGTTGATGATTGCAACATGCCTGCCTACGACCTGCGGGATACAAGCCCGACCCGCCCGCACCTGGGGCTGGTGCAGATGGGGAGCAGCGAAGGCTTCTGGCCGGAGGCAAGCGACTACGTCACCACCGTGGACCAGCGCTTCGGCCGCACAGGCTTCCCGCGCAACTGGCCCGCGGCGTACACGGCCAGCAAGGCGCTGCGCAGGCTCCTGGGCAAGAAAGGCGTCAAGGGCAGCATGTCCAAGACCGTGGACTTGCTGTCAAAGGTGATAGCGGCACCCCTGGGAGGAGGGGGGGAAGGGGCTGGGGGGCGACGTGCAATCGGCGAGTGGCTGAGCGAGAGCGGCTGGATGGGCAGGGTTTAGGGTTTGTTTGCTTTGGTTGTGAACTTGATACATTTGATCGGTTGTTCAAATTCACTAGGGCATAGCGACACGACGTAAAACGATGTTGGTCCCCGCGTTTGTTGTGAAGGGTCGGAGAGCGTTTTTCATAAGACCTGCGTTGTCACTTTGCCCTCCAGGCACACGTCCCTGCGCAGCAGCATCCTCGGGAACCAAACAGGCGTGGCTGTCTGTCTTCCCTCTCCGCCTCCTTGATTCAACACACAGAGTGTCTCTGTGCCCTACCAGCCCGAATGTGTCCAGGAGGGAGCTCAGCCGCGATCTTGTGGCGTATTTTGATTGTTCCAAAGAACCAGGGAGAGGGCGCCACCTTGTTTGAGTCCCAAGAAGCGTGTCAGTGCTGAGCTCCTAGCCTTGCTCTGTGCGCAACACCCCACCCACATCACCACGCCGCCGCCACGCGCCTGAAACACCCCCCCCCCCC
>NHOP01000626.1:0-13857 GCA_018697155.1 Pyramimonas parkeae | reverse complement strand
TGCTGGGCTTCATCCGTGTTGTGGCCATTCGCCTTCCAGTGGATCAGCTGACCCCGCTGCTGAATCAAATTCTTACCGCGATGCTTGTTTGGGGCTCGGACAACAAGAATCGGCATCGCATGAAGGTGTGCACTTCTCAGACAGGAGAAGATGCTCAGCATTTCTGTGACGTCTGTTGGCCAATATCCAGGTTTGCGCTTTGCTGTCGGTGAACTCTATATATGTGCATTTGACTTTGCATCCAGGTGCGCATACTGGTGGAGCGACTATTGAGGCGATGCGGAGAGAGCGCCGTGGCATCTGCACTCCCGGAAGGTCACGACAAGCTGCTGATACACATCCGCAAGATGAAAGATAGAAACCGGAAAAAGCGTGGAATTCAAAGCGAGGCCGGTATGTTCTAGTTCTGTGCTCCTATTGGCCCCCCCTGGAATTCAAAGAGCAGTAAAGCACATACACGTATTTGCGGATGTACGTTACCCATGCTCAGCGATGGCTTGTTTAAAGAGCACTTGTTCCAAATAGGACTGTTTTGTCAACAAGGGACAGTATGAACAGTATCAGGCATGAATGCAGGTCATATTCCTGCTTTGTAACGCCGACTACTTTGTCAACCTAAATGTTGTGATGGAGTCGGACCTGGATTTCTTGTCACACGGTAGCAGTGTATATAAACTAGACTGCGAGTTCAGCGAGATACAACCAAGAAAGGATATTCCATTTCTACATGTTGTGTGTGCGCGTAGTGAGATGTGTCTGCTTCTACAAATTGCAGGTTTCTTCCCTGGCTCCGCTAGTATTATTCGTTTTTCGCCTTTTGTCGTGATTCCATTATTGTGTGATTGTCTTCGAGCTTACTGGTCCCTTGCTACCTTCATATGAAGAGCTTTTCATAGAAGATTTTGTAGTTTTCAACAGAAATTACGCATGGGTCAGAGATGGATACAGTGCGTGCGTATGGCTCACTGATGTTTCAGTCGACCCTGCAACTATATGCGAGTGCAGTATGCAGCTGACATGATTTCAGAATATTGACAATTTAGGTTACCAGAACAAGTATATGACAGGTGTTGTGTGGCATGGACTCGATGTATGTGATAAATTTAGTCCATCTGAACATCCATGCATGGGCTGGTTATCCACTTGTCCTGGAAGTTAAGATCAAATGTCATAATCTGGCTAGTATCATACCGGTTTTGGAAGTTGCTTGTGGATCCCTCATCTTCCATTCGTAGTAGTGCGTCCTGTTGTGTTTTTTCGATATTCCTTCTTCAAATGTTTTCGTTAACGTAGTCGCATGATATCATCTGCGAAATTTGTATTTTTGTTTCTGTTTTCTGCCAGGTGCCATACGTTTTCACTGGTTCAGGTCATGCTTGCGAGATGACGTGGCTTAGTTTTGGGATGGCGTGTCTTGTATATTTTCCAAATAAGTTTTGCATGTTCGTCTTATCTTTTACCTTTTTTTTGTTAACTGGATTTGTTTTCTTTGGATACAACTGTTTTGTAACCCATATTCAGGCATCCTTGTAGGACTTTGGCCAGTCACTTGAGCATGTAGTTGATGTATACCCTCATGCGTACTTCATTGAAGGGTGATTGCAGAACTCAGATACCCGTTCGGCCACAATATTTCCTAAAGAACCACACGTAGAGCTTAGAGTTGTTTGGGTGTCATTCACTGTAGATTCTTGATATTTGAGGTGTTGGATGTGCAGGTGATAATCAGGAGAAGCGCTCTGTATACTCCACTGCCTCTGCGCGTCAAAGGTGTGCTGTCGTTTTACATCGTTGTGGTGAACCTTTTCAAGTGTTACGGATTGATTCTGACGCATCAGTATCATATTGTTTCAGCAAAATAATGCTAGTTGTAACAGAAGACCTGGTTGTTGGTGGGAATAAACTAGGAATCACTGTTGAACAATCGAAAGTATGTTAAGGGTCTCCAGACATGTCTGTCCATGCAGTCAGTGGCAGCATTCCATGATGTTTGGTTCCGATGCTGAAGTTATGGATGACGAGGATGACATAGCGAGCAAAGCAGCAGGCGACTCCAACGCTGGTGTGAACCGTGTCTCAAAGCCCAGCCTTAAATGCATGCCTCCCTCAACCTTGGTGGAGACCAATCCATACAGATCAAGTTATATGCTACTTTTGTACACCTTCTATGGTGCAGTGAAGTACATCATAGAATTATTTATTGCCTAGGGATTGTTGTGATGTGGATTGTATTTGTCCCATTCAGGCTTACAGGTCTTATTCCATGGTGATGTGGTGCGTCACTTTGCTCTTGGACGCTCCACAGGCTTTGGTGGGATATCCCGTGCGGGAGTCTCTACTCGCATCACACACAAGAGTTCCCGGAGTGTGCGCAACAGCAGCAGAAGCCCGATGCTCACCGAGGACACGATGGACCTTCTGGATGAGTCCGCCATGAAACGGGCAATGGCTTCTTCTGGTCGCACGCATGGTGCAATTCCACCTTGATGATTCTTCGCCGTGTTACAGCACTGCGATGGTTGCACACAATATGGCGTGAAGTTGTTTTCATATTACTTCAGCTATGACGTAGGATGTGTCTTGTTATGGCTAGCGCCTGAGCTTGTGCTGTCTTACATATCCCATTTTTCAACATTCTGAGCCTCCTTCTTGTGTTGCGATGGCGTTGATCTGAAGTGCTCCTGCCTATTGAATGTGCAAATCAGGCGCACATGACAGACCGAAGTATTTTTCTAGGTTTGAACCTGCTCTTATTCAAATTTTGCGCAGTCTAGATTGAATGTAATGTCCATGCTCCAAACGAGAATCACACAATCGTTATTCAGTCAATTGTAAATGGACTCCCATGGGAGTCTGCATGGAATTTCTTTTTGTTGTGTTTGGATGTTCTTCAAGACACTATATGCCATTTTGTAGCCCAAAGTCAGGATCAGTCGCGCCAGATATCAGGGCACAATGTGTGTATCTGTAAACTGGAAGGCATACATGCTTTGGACTCCTCAGACTTCAGAATTCTACAACATGTATCTAGAGTTGAAATTGTTTTGATCCACAAAGGGGGAAATGATATTGTGTGTTTGCTTCCGTCTATCTTCATCCAGGCAACTCTTGTGTGGTTGTACTTAATATGTCATACGCGTTGGCACAGTCTGTTACCATATGAACAGGAACTAAGACCATTATTGAATAAACTTGCTGCAAACTTTGATTGCACTACCAGTGCACAAGGACATGTGTGCTAACACTGTCAGGCTTCTACTATCGTGCTGTTTTTGGTGAGGTCCAAGATATTCATGATTATATTCATGCCTACATGTGCGCTCACATGCCATGCCAAAGGTCTGCTGAGATGTTTTGTCCTCTTTGGACGTTTCGCACATGTTCATGCATTCTACAATTCAAATGATCTCTGTTTGGCACACCGCCAGGGGTCCGCTGGGCGCTTTGTTGTTAGGTCTGTAGAACATCAGGTAGTCACAGAATGAACAAAGCATCAAACTTAGTTGATTGTACCCATGTCTAGCAGCTGAATCCTTGTAGTTGACTCAAACGCAATATCTTGGTTTTCGGTACAGGGAACCAATTTTGATTGTGCATTGCTTGCAATTCTTTGCTGAAAAAATCATTTGCAGATTCAAGTGTTGAGAGACTTATTTTTGAGCTGTTATGTATCAACGCTCTTGGTTATGTTTGTCGCAGGCAAATGGCATGAAGAGGAGGAAGATTTCGCTGTGGACGATAAAGGTCGAATGGTGATCACGGAGGTGAGTAGGCGAGGGCGCAAACGAGAAAGGGATGAGCACTACGACCACAGAGAGGGTGCTGGACATGATGAGGATGCAGAGGACTGTAGAAGCATGAAGTCTGCCTGGAGCCGGGATAACCAGTCCGTTAGCATAACCTCTCGGGGTGGAAAATCCAGGTATACTGTGCTGATGAGTTCGCACTGTTGTTCTTGCATGTGCTAGCTTCGCGCACTGGGCACCATATGGCTGAACACAATATTGACGTGATTGATGTTGATGTTTCGCGAGACTCATGCAATGCCTGTTGCTTTCAGGCTTCTATGGCAAAGCAGCATGAATGTCTCCTCATAGTCATTCAACATTCTTTCCTCCAGGGCCAGCGTTGGTGGAAAAACGTCCACAAGCATGCATCTATCCGCAAAACGCAAAAAGACAGAGCGTCATTCAAAGGAGGCCTTCAAGCCGAAGAAAAAGGGCACGGGTGGTGATATGAAGGTGTTGTCTTGTTGTGAAAAAAGTTTGCTCTTGTAAATCATATCAGCGAACGAAATGTTCCCATCTTTTTCGACATTGTTGTGTAGAATACTAGACTTGCCCTAGTTTGTCTCTATCTTGTCAGTATGCCATAAGCAAATCACAAAAGATATTGCCGGTTTTGGGATCATCGTCCACTATTTCGAGATGAATTGTGCAACGTGTGTTTGTTTCGTTTAAGCCTTGGCTTTCAATACACATTATCAGAGATTTGCAAGATGCTTCGTGAGGGGATGATTTGTTGTGCATGTGGATTTTACAATGCATGATGTGAGTGGTATTGTACTCCCATGCCCAAATGAGTGTGATGCATTTGATCTGAAGCATTAGTTTTGATAAGAACGTTGTCAAATCGCTTTGTTTTCAAATATGTATGCAAACTATGGGGTTTAGCATGTTCATGGAAAAACTTTTGAAGTTCGCTCGTGTGTGATCCTGCGTGTATATCTTGGGATTGAAAACTTTGATATGGCACATGGAATATCCGGTTAGATTTTCTGAAGTGATCCTTAAATTTAGTAGAAAGCCGTAGCATGTGTGGATGAGAAAGTGCCAATATCCATGGATCACTGCTGGTGAATATGGTTCACTTGTTCCTTAGCGTCATTCGAACCATTGTGCTTGAAATACACCCAGAAACAAGCATTTTGTACCCGAGGAAATTCCGTACTGGATTGGCCCCCATTAAGCTCTTGAGCTTTTGAGCTCTTGCTCTGTATGAAAGGGTAGACTTGGTATTGAAGTAACAAAATGTATGAAAGGGTAGACTTGGTATTGAAGTAACAAAAATGCCCTTGATTGTTTGTTGGGATTGCCTTTCTAGACTGGAGGAGCCAAGGTGGAGCCGTACGCGTACTGGAAGTTTGATGCAAAAATGTTGAATCGTCGACAATTCAAGAAAAACCAAGCGAAAAAAGGACTTGACAGCTTGGTCAAGCCTTCCAAAAAGCTTGCCTCACAGGCGGGACGAAAGCAGCGTACTGCCCGGAATAAAAAATGAAATGCTTGTTGCGGTGGCTTCAACGGAAGTCCACGATATTTAATGCCCAGTCAGTTACAAGTGCCTCAAAATTATCGTGATTGTTTGAAGCAGTAGCATTCAAGCATCTCATGTTCTTCAATTCAAGTCGTTTGCAACGGTCTTTCACGGTTGTTGATGTGTGGTTCAAGATTTTTGATAATGATCACAAAATGTCTCTATGTATCATTTGTTCTTAAGTTTAGAGATTTGCCATCGTTGTTGAATTATGTTGTAAGGAGAATCTTGGATTGACATTGAGTCTGTTCATGCATAAATAGTTGTGGGCTCTGTGTGGCGGCTTTTGGAAGTCTTGATGGAAAAAGTCTTGATAGTATATTACTCAGGGATTTCTTCAACCTCTGTCCACCAGCAGTGAATCCCGACACGTGAACTATATATTGTGTTTTCATACTGCCCCGGCGATTCCCAACCCGGGTGGGGACAGGCCCTGCCTCGCTGAAGGCGAGGGCCACGCCCGTGGCTGGGGAAAGAGAACTTCTCCCCGAACCAACCTTCCTGTGAAAAGGTTGCAATATTCACTTACCATATATTGTGTTTTCTACAAGCACCCACAGGGGTCATCGCTTTTATTCTTTTCAAGGTGCTAAATAATCCAGTAAGAATGCACTAGATTTCAAATTGTGCATTATCATGCGCACTTTTGGAGGTTCGCTTTCTCAAGTATGATTGACTACACCGGTAATATCATGGAGGCAATATGCTCTAGGAATGATCGCAGATCGTGTCCTGTGGCGGGTGGAAGCTTTTGTCCACGCACCGCGCTCCGGATTTTGTTGTCAGACGAATGCAACAGTTAAATGCATGATGCACCAATGAATTGAGAATGACAGTAATTGACAACACTTCGTTGGACATTCATGCCGAAAATCATGGTGCGAATATGAAATGATGAAATGGCATCATACATTGGTTTCTCTAATCGCCACCTTTTGGACTCGCGCCCGCTATACTGAATCTGCATGTATCGCATATTCTGAAATTGTAATGACCGAGTAGCCATTAACATTCCATACTACATCCGAGTGGTACGTTGTTTCAATTGTTAGGAGGATGCAATCCAGGAGTCGGTTCTTCGATCCATCACAATTTCTCCCTTAACTATGTACCAGCAGCGGTCGAATCCTTGCGTATACAAGAGATCGCAAAATGTAGCAAGTTAACTGGTGTCGAAAGATGTATTACATCTGCACATAGCTGTATTTGTCGAACATTGTGATACCAATTTGTTCAAAAAATGGATCAATGGACATCTGTATTGTGCAATTGCTGCACCAGACTTCTGCATAAGTTATGTTTCATACGACAAAGATGTGGATTACTTAGTTCCAAGTACAATATGTATGGTACCGTTCTAAATGTCTTCAGGCCCACGCCAACAATGGTTGAAGACGGGTAAGTCCAGCCCAGCAGCCTAGGTCGTGCACATGTTGGATGTTTTCGTACGACACTTGATAGTTCTACGAACCAAAACAAATACAGATTCACTCAGGGCTTTTCCTGGTGCTATCTATGATCTTTGAGGTCGTCAGGCTATGTGATCTTAAATTGGTACTCGTCCGTCAGGCGTTCACCCTCATATAAACATAATCATCCTTCCGAGTCAGCTTTCCTGCTTTTTCAGCGCAGGCTTTGACCGCTTGGCGTGCCCGCTCGTTTCTTGCACCGACGGTCTACGCTGTGGCTGTGTAATAATAGTGAGCCCCTTGTACACTGCGGGGTTGGTTCGGGGCTAGTCGCCAGCGACGGGCGCTGCCCCTGCCTAAAATTAGTTTGGGGGTATCCATGTGGAGAACCGAGGCAGAACCTACTCTAGCCTACTTTAATTCCATCCCTAATCTGAAGCCAAAGTTTGCTGATAGCTCTATGTGTTCGTCTTTCTATATATCAATCAGCTCGTTGTTGGTAGTGTTCCTGAAGTAGTCTTCAGTGGATTGTGCAGATTATGCTCGACTTCGCATCCAGTCGTCGAGATCCGCAAAGACTCGAATGTCGTCGTCGTGGTTCAGGCATTTGTCACGGTCCAACAGGTGGTCATTCATCATAGTGCTGCGCATATCGGTGAATGAACCAAATGATTTGTAATGTATGACAACGAAACACGTTTCATGCAGGTGACTTCGCGGTCTTTTCTAGCCACAATATTCCATCTTAGTCTTAACACTTAATTGTTGATTCTGGTTGACAGCTGATCCCCTAGTATGTATGATGACCAGCAGTTGTGTACTACGGAGTGTTGAAACGATTTCTATGGTCACATGGTTGTTGTGATCATCATGTGTATATATTCGCAACATGACTTCAATGTCTGCTAGATGAACAGAATGTTTTCCACATACAAACAAATCCTTTCGTTTGAATCAAAGATCATCGCTTGCTATCCTGAACAACCACAGCAGGTGGGAAATTTCGAATTGTGAAAATGAGGAAATTCTCACGAACCACGCACTCAGCTTTATATCAAGCTGAACTTTATTTGGAAGACAAATTCAGAAATTCATGATGTCTATCGTGAATATGTAATCCCATGACTACAAATATCTTTGTTTCAGACTATCTCTGTGCGATGAGATTGAGCTATATCTCTCAGGGAAACTACCTCAATCGAGGCCCAACTTGGCTTAGACATTCTCCGCCTGGATTGTCTTTGCTTCACGTCTGCGCTTCACATCCCAGTTGTACACGCGCGCGATGCTTACCTGTCATCCCATCAGCAAGCGATTCCCTAGCATACGTTACGGCCCATATCTCTTGCAAACCAGACAACAAGTGTTTGGACTGTACCCAAAGATGAAATTGTTGTGCATAAACAACCTTTTCGAACAATCTGGCGCAGCAAGCCATTGATTTCAAAACTTGAGTGGGCCGCCCGTTAATCACCATTCGCCTGTCGTTCAATTTAACGTCTGCCAACTTGTTTCGTGATGAACAACCCGCTTAGGTTTATTCATCAGATACCATAACCTGATCGCGCGGAAACCATTCTGATGCTCTTCGAACTTCGTCATCCGTTGGGCAACAGCGCGCGCAGTGCAAAAACATGAAAAAGAAAAAAAAAGGCACCAACGCAAATTCAACCATCAGATACCGTGTCAGTTGTGTAGGAGATTGGCATGATCACTTGCTGGTTGGACATGACACCAGCCTGCATGGTCTTAAATACTTTCATTGCCCGATGTTGAACCACATGGCATTTCATACACGCAGGATCCCACGCGAATCATGAGATTCCTTATCAACTAGGTCAGCCGACATGGGTTTTCGCTCATTCACTTGAAATCATTGTAGGTGGTCATAGAGTGAAAGTACCTGCAGGACACGAAGGTTTTAAAAATTAAGGAAGATGATAGATTGGGTTGAACACATGTGCTACCTCAGTGATGGTGATCTGATCCCGTAAAAACAACATGTCCTCTTTCGTGCTCTCCAAACTCTGCTTACAATTTTCAAGATTCTTCTTCAACAACTCTTGTGCCTGAAACAGCCCCAATTGCAAGCATCCATGAGAACAAGTTTCACTTTTCTAGTGACAACAGATTCATTAATCACAATTTGAAATGTCAATTCATAAATTGTGGCACACAATGAATTGAAAAAGCAGTACCTCGCCAATTTCATACTCCAACATCACATTTGCACCCAACCAGAGGTTCACAGTTTTCGCATTCTTCACCCTGGCCTGTATGCCCCACATGCCAAGAGGATCGCACCCGTAAATGCAAAATCATGCATGTCATTGCAGTGCACGTCTTCTCCATGATGGTCTCTCATCACTTACAAGGCCAGTCACGAGAACTTCAAGGCCATTCAAGTTTTCAAAAAGGGAAAGTTCTTTTTTTCATCCACTGTGGCAAGCATGCATAAATACTCGTCTCATATGAAATATCAAATACTAGAATTGCCTGACCCTGAAATCAATGCATATCACTGTTCACAGAAACACGACAATGCACATCAAGTGTCACACCTTGGCATATATGTTATCGGAAAGCTCAAAATCCAATTTTACCTCCTCGCCTGAGTCCTGCAATGGTATTATGGAGATTGTTGCCCTTCATACTCAGAAATGCAAGTTAATGGTAGAAATGGACAAGTACAACAACGTTTGCATCAAAGATTGTCCGTACATATCATGCAAATCCAAACAGCACTCAATCGAATAGCAGCAGCGAAAGGCATGATCATCGCTATGAGCCCATGGGAAATGCAAAATGGGAAACAGAACTGTGCAACCAATCATGTGTATGGCTTTGTGTTGGAAGCGAGCAACTCCATCGTGTTCGGTCAGGAATTTCAAAACGCCTGGTATGGCCACTCGTGTATTGGTGATAATCAACGATTCAGCGCGAAAAAACAACGAGGTGAAACCTCCTATATGAGGGACCCATAGCTCTTGGGTTTCGAGAGTCCACAGCAATTTACAAATTCTAGCCATCTGCTGTGGGTGCCACGGTATAAGCACTGCTATTTCGGAGATAAACCAAAGTGTACAGATGTGAAAGAAGACTGAAGGGATCACACACCTCTTTTTCCGCAAGAAGTGAAACCATTTCAATCCCTTTCTTGATGTCAGGCATCTTTTGACTCAGACGAACTCGCATCTGTTGAACCCGCGACTGTTTCCACCAAAAAAACCAAATCCTTTTCTTCAATTTTGATCACACAAGTCCTGCTCTCAAGAATCCCACAAACTTTTGCAAAGAATGAAGGCACAGCTAAAGGGCAAGACGTTGAGACAGCCACGCACAAGAAAACTGCCAACGAGTTCTTTTGCTTTGTGGTTCTCAATAACAACACGAAAATCTCAAAAACCTCGCTCCAAGTCAACCCAAATTTCAGGAACGCATGCATGGATTGCTGAAAGCAGCATACATTGGCACAACGTTTGACATCAGTTGAGAAAACTAACCTCAGCTAGTTTGTACTGCTGATAGCGGTCTTGTAGCATCTTCATGGTAGACTCCAAATCTTTACCAGCCATGTACGCATCCACGTCTTCAATGAACTGCAAGGTGGCGGGGAAGTGATGAGACAGTGTGCATGATATTCTCCAACATATGTGGAATCATCAAAAAGGAATATTGCTTTTGCTGCCATAGCTACAACAAGGAGCAATATCTGATTGCTGGATACACAATCTACAGGTAGGAAGCGAAAATGCATCACCCTTGTTCAAAATGTGCTGCTCTTCCAAACATTGAAAACACGATTCCTTATACATGCAAGAGTTTCCAGTGTATGGGTCGCACACATCGGAGGCTATCCTTGAGCGCATGACCTGCAGAACGCCAGCACTAGAACTTTCAAGTGTTGAGTTGGAAACATTGAGAGGCCTTCACTGACTTTAAGCTTGTATTGGGCCCAAGATTATTCGCAAAATTCTCTCGCCTGCCGCAAAGAACATTGATATCCTACTTTGGTGGTCAGTAGTCGGCCAAAATTGCATGCATACAAACATGGTTTGGAGAGCATGAGAGAAATGCGACAAAGTTTTCGCTGTTGGTATAAAGTTCAAAAAAAACCGTGGTGCCGATACGCTCTTCCCAATGCGATACGACTACTCGAACACAACAGCATTTCCCAGTTGTCTGGTCGATTTGCAAAACTCATTGCCAGCGAGACCTCCGTCAACACGCGTATCCATTGTTGATCCATATCTATGCAGTGATGTTCGGGCGTTTGAATGTCGTGGACACCACGCGAGCAAAACAAACCAGATTGGATCCATAACCAAGCAAGCACGAAACATCTCATAAACGTGTATTTCGTCATGTGCAATCAACTGAATCATGGCGGGTATTTCAAACCGAAGCAAACTTATTCAAGTGGATGGTACCAACATTGGTGATGCTGCAGCGCATCATGCTCTGATCCGTACATGTACATTGGAACACTATGATAAGGTTCATGGGACTGTGGAATATGAATATCATATTCTGTACCTGGCTCCATCGCAGCCTTGAAACAAGTAACCTCAGCGATGGAACACGTTCCAAATAGTGTGCCCTAGATCAATCTATCAGTGAAGCTAATGCACATTGATTCGCATAAGACCTAGTCCCATCAAAAAGAACACACACGTCGAGTTGAGCCCTATATAGGTCAGATTTGTTTGGCTGTGCTTCAGTTGGCTATTTTACGCTGGCTTTGAGCCTGGACCCCTGAGCCGCGCATTCACAATCACATCTATCCAGGGGAGGATACCACGAGCTGCTATTTTGCAAAGGTCACATCGCAGAATTTCGTGTGAAGAACTCCCAAGTAGAGTGGCCGCAATACTCTGGGAAAGGGTAAAGGGCACAGAGCGAGATCGGTGACAGTCAACACATCCGTGCACTGTACGTGCATGCACCATCACTTCTGCCGATATCTGATCGGCCTCATTTACACAACGAATACATACACACTGATAACATTCTCAGGGAATACGCAATGTCTCCCACATACGTATCGCATCCCCATAGTTGCACACTCGTCCCGCATCATTTCTGGCGCCCTACCTCTGCCTCAGGCACGCCGAGGTCTGCGGCACTCTTCGATATTTTCGACATTGCAGAATGTTGGAGCAGGTATCTTGCGCTATTGTGCTAGCTCCTGTTATGTTGTCTCACGCTCACGCCTGCACTCACAGTAAAACCTCAAGCCGAGAAGCACCTGTTTTCAACGTGTTTCACCGTGGTTTACCTCCTCCCTCGGTTGAGAGTCCGAACCTAGAAATCCCCAAAAATCATTCCTTCGATGAAAATCCTTCACTGGATTCATCTCAATGCGCTGTTTGACATCGTAGGGCAGTCGATCTCCAGGATATCCAGTTCCATGACTGGATGTCGCCACTTTTCCAGACCATCAGTATCCAAACACGGAATGTCCCTGCAAATTCATGCCTGCAACCTTTCAGATAATCCGTACGAAGTCGAAACCAGGCGCGAAGAAAGCGTTCAATGATCCCTTCACGCTGACCTGAGGGTATCAATTTAATCTTGAAACCGTCGGTATAGAAATATTTTTTGAAACCGGATGAGAACTATCGGGTTTGGGGTCCAGCAACTGGTCAACATCTGGTTGCGATAATAGTGGGCAACTGATCGCACGCCGACGAAAGACTGAGCCCTTGCTGAAAAACGTTTGGGTTTGGATCGATGCGCTAGTCGCGTATGTACTTCACTGCTTGGTATGAATCATCTGAACGCAATACCGATTCTAGTGTTCTTGGATGCGAAGGTGTAGGTATGCACGAGTGTATGACAGCACATGTCTTCGGATACCCATGTCAACTCGTACGGGTGCAGTTATCTGATATACAGGTGTTCCGCTTGTATTGCGTTCTTCGGCCCGTGAAATCGCAGTTTGTGGCTGCGCACCGAAATTACTCGGAGGTGTTTAAGACTTTGTTTTGCATCACAAAGGAACCAAGGCAACTTGATCGCAATCGACGAGAGGAGGTCCTCGCGGCATCGAGCGTGCAGAACCACTTGAACATGATAAAGGGTTGTACGCTGACTTTCAAACGCGGTGTCTACAGGAAACACCTGGGCACGATGGTACTATTTTCCACATGCGCTCAGTGGTGTGTTCGATCGGTCGCAAGTCATACTCGGATGATGTTATATCCTGAAAACGGGATGTTGTCAGGAGATGGGTTCTATCATCGCCGGTTATCATAATCGTCTCTTTCCTTGATGGACAAGTGCATGTACTGAATTGTTGTTTCCGCTTTCAGAATGTGTTTACACAAACTGACTGACCGATCGCTATCCTCATGGATATCAAAGGTGATATCATGATGACCACAAAAGTCGTGAGCACCCAGAGTTCAAAGTACATCGACCTCCACTATCAAATATTCAAGGACTAGAAAAACAAAGATCGCTTGACACTTGAACATACAATTGCTAATGATACTATCGCCTACATCATCATTATCATCATCATCAAAGTGTATCACAACGTTTAACAAACACCTTTGAAGGCTTGATTCTTGTAGGCAAGGAGTGACTGAGCACATATACAGACATTGACAACACGCGTCTGTGGGAAAACATGCAAGACGGACATCGCGTAACAAGCAGGCAACGTAGGAGCTTGTGTTATGAATTACACAAGAATGTTATCATCTGTTGCTTTTCTTTTTTCATGTGTGTTTATCGAAGTGTGAGCATTGATTATTTTCCAAGAGCTGGGGCAGACATGCTCGGCTACCACCAAGAACAAATCCTCAGAGATGCGTCAAAAAGCAGAGCTCACACGCCTGCAACCGACTAGGTATGATACAAACAAGGAGTTTGTTTCATATGGGTTTTCACGGGTCAGCACTGTGTGGATGCAGGTGGTGAGATACGTTCTCCTTGAAGCACGCAATCTGTGTGTTGATACGATACACGGATTTCGAAGGTGACCTTGTGCAACGATAGAACTTAGCGCGCGATTCAGCGAACATGGCTCCTATAGCGGATATGATCACTTAGCAGGAGGAAGAAGTGTGCTGTTGTTAAGGGAACGTGATATATGCTCGTCGTCCGGTCCCCAGACCCACGCTTG